>APFE031299691.1:93043-137693 GCA_000404065.3 Pinus taeda | reverse complement strand
GAGGGAGTGTTGAAAAATGTGCAACAATAAATGTTAAATTTAGAATGTGCTAAAAATAGACCTGCTAAAAATAGCATGTCTAAAAATAGAAGTTTGGCCAGTGAGGTCATTGGCCACCTTGGGTGAGAGGTGAAACTGCTAAAAATTGAAAGTTCTAAAAACAACATTTCTGGGTCCCTTCCTATTTATAGCAGTCCCTACTCTATCTATAGGAAGTAAAATTAATTTTGGTCTTAACAACAGTTAGAAATATTAATTAATTAATTCAGTTGATTTAATTAGTTAAGGAAATTCGAATTTGAAGTCTTTGTGAGCATGCACATGAGTTTTCCCACTGACTGAGGAATTTATCCTTAATTTCCTCCACTGATTGAGGGAATAAGTATGAGTTCTATAATGAGAGAATCAATTGACTTAGTTCAAACTAGTCAATCCAGATAGATTATTTTAACAAGTTGTTAAAATAATAAAATATAGTTTGTTAATGCTTGCATGCATGTGACAACTATTATTTTAGATAACTGAGGATTCACTCATGGATAACTGTTGCATGTCAGTTCTATCAGAGACCCAGTTGAGATCAAATGAGGGGAAATGTGCTATCAGTTGTTAGGATATTTCTAGTAAGTATTCCTTGCATGAGGAAGAAATCTATTTTCTTCTATGACTACGTAGGTGGACCTGAGGTGACAGCAGGTATGATTAGGCCAATTTTCAGCCTATATAATGAGGCCTGGGTAGTCCATGATTTTCATCTTCTGATTGAAGATCGTTAGAGTACAGAGTGAGTAGGATAGCTTGAGAGTTTATTCTTTTTGTATTGTGAAGAGGATTTACACTTGATTGATAATACATGGTTGGGGTTTTATGCTAGTGCTTTCCCCTGGATATATCTTGTGTTATGTGTGATTATTTCTCTTGATCAGTTATGCATGTTTCTACTTGATATGGCTCATGAATTCGATTATGCTTCCACTTAATGTTTTGTAGAAGGAGAACAAGTATTATGCTTTAGGACATTGCATATGTCAGTTTGTTCTACAAGTGAAATTTCTACATATCAGGCGTTTTGATTAGCCAAAATACAAAGAAAACATGCCCAACTACCTTTTCTTCGGATTTGGTTTTAACACTGATTTTCCCTTTATACAACGAAATTAATGCTAATCTTTGGTTTGCCACGGAACTCAAAAATAATTAAATCGGCTGCATAAATCCATCGGATCCACCCGTTCAATGCTCCATTGACTTCGTATTACAAATCGCAATCGGCCCTTTCAAATGATATATCAATACAAAACTTAACGATATGCGATATAACGAACACGCCAAGAGTTTAAAACATAATGCATATATTTTCGGGTCCGGCTTGGGGTGATTTCATATAAGTACCGCTGCATTTTGCAATTACGGTTTAATCGCATCGCTAACACACACACACACACACACATATATATATATCGGGTCCATTATCCACCGTAAATTTCAACCCTAGGATCCGACGGCTGATATCAATTTTGGGTGGACTACTTGCACGAGAGTCACCCACCCGAAATGAGTGATTTTTCTCTCTCCTCTAGTTGCTACATGTCAACCATTGAATGGAATTGGGCACTTTCCTCTAAATACCATTTACCATTTTGCATCCGCCCGAAATCCTGATTATAGATTTAAATCCGCCCTTCGTCTTGGTTAATGCCCGGACTTGTTCGTGCCCGATGACCGTAGATATTCGACCATCGACAGCGGCAATGCTCCTTCAGATTTCTCTTCCACCAGCACTTCTGGTTAATCTCCGTCGTTCATTCCTTGATTCCAATCTACATGATTTAGTCTAGATCGTTCATTTCCTTCGACCCCATCCATTCATCTCCAAGATCTAACAGTTCCTGTATTTTCATTCTTCATCTGTCCACTCACTTTGACTTTGCACCATTTCTTCAATATTTTGTGGTTGCAGGGTTTTCTTCAAGGTTTTGGCCTTTCATTTTCCCGCTGCTCAACTCTCTCAGAGCTTGACTTCTGTGAATTCTCACTTCGATGTTATTCTTGGGCTTTACAACATAGTATATATATATTTTGGTTATGGATCCATATAACGATTTATATTATGATTTAACTTGATTGCATGGGTATACTGGGACTGATTCTTTTATACTTGTTCCTTTAGCGATTCCACTATCATTATCACTTCTTCCTCTTGCTTTTATCTTTTTTGAAATATTTTCAAGTTCTTGAATGAAAAATGAATACTACAAGCAACAAAAATGCATGTTACAATAGGGCCTATCCATTGGCACTCGATTTGAAGCGGTTCGGTGCGACGCAGGAGCTCACCCTCTTCCTCGACTTGGCGCTTGGCGGCCTTTTCGTGAACGATCCATGGGTTCCTCCAAAATTCAAATTCCTACAAAAATATATATGATTTAAACCTCTTACCTACTTTCCTCGTATCATCTTTGCTACAGTGATGCAAATGGTCCTAGATTCATTGCCCATTGCCGCAATATGTCGCCTCCGTTGTGCTGTAATCCCACTTGTGACTTTTGACCAGAATGATAAATCGGTGCCTTGTTCTCGAATTTCCCTTGGAGTAGTCTTGAGCGAGTCACTGTTTCCCTCAGTTAGGCTCCCCCTTCCCCCCTTAATGCTCGAGCGATCTCTTCATTCATGAGATTCCATTATAAATCAATATATAAGTAGCCCCACATCGCAAAACAAGATAAAAACGCAACATATCCAATTTACCGTCAAGCACGCTGTTGTAACATTATTTAGTTTTGATAAGTTAGCATATTAGTCAAAATAATTTCAAAATGTTAAGTTAGGATATAGATGCAAGAGAAAGAAAAGTTAAAATGTTAGGAAAGTTTGATATTTTATAGGCATCCATATCAACAAAATGTTAGGTGTTAGCTACTCTAAATAAAGAAGGCAAAAGAAAATAAAATGTTAGGGAAGGAAAAGAAAAGGAAGGCTTCATTTTATGTTTTGAAAAATGGACTGGTTGCTAGTCCAAATGCGCCATAACCGAACATCAACATTGTTTTCATGTGTAGAAGAAAAAGAAGGAAGAGTGAAGGATTTTCTAAGGTTGTATATTAATTCTGAAGCATTAATACTATTCCTAAGTTATAAATCCATATCCCTAAGTATTAATGTTATCCTAAGTTTTAAACCCATATCACCCCTCCACCAATCCATTCCCTTCATTTTCATTTTACTAAGTTAACACCCCCCTTATATTTCATATTTCCCGACATTACATTAAATATCAATTCTCGACCCCACCAATCAATCCTGTCACATCACGGTTAATTCTCCGCCATATCACTCTTCATCTCTGCCTATCTTCTTTCATCCGACGACCCTCATGAAATTTTGGCCCCCCCTCGTCATCCGAGCTTTACCGCCAGGTGGGGTTGGTGGGGGGGTTGTCCGAAATGGGCGGTATTCCAAACCATGCCCACCCCTACGTGGCAGCGCCACAACGTTTCGAACCCCCCATGAGTGAAACGACAAACCACTCAACCCCCCCTCCGAAAAGTTGATTCCTTATTCCCGATACCGCTTACCTGATTGTTGTGCTCCCGCCATTCCTCTGCTGCCACCTCATCCGTCCATTAAACCACATCAAATCATATTCATTCCCTCCACAATCAACTTGTTAAGCATTTAATTTGCTTAACTGTTAATTTAATGAACCCGCGCCACCAACGGAAAACCATAATTCCTATATAAACTTCCTTATTATCTGTTTACAGGTTACATAATTCATGTTCTATCACTACCATTGTTTTTATTATAGGTTTCTCGCCAGATCCCGACATTGTCAACTACCAACGACACTCTTTGTCTCATCATTTCCGGATTATTCCTTTTGTTCCAGTCTCCAGAACCTTTTTTCTATTTGTAAATTGTCTCTTTCCAATCCATTTGCACTCTCAGTCATAACCAACATGCCTCCAAAGGAAAAAGGATCAGAGGAGATTCACAATCCTTTAATTTATCTTCATTTAGATCTTCACCATGTTCCTATCGCTGATAGAGACTACAAAATTCACGAAACACTCTATGAGCTCGGCCTTTTTGAGATGTACTATTGGCTCGTAGATAAATATATTGATAAATTAGACGATATCCAACTATGGGAGTCAAACCTACCTCACTACATCTTTCCTCACACCCACAACACTCTTGATTTCATTAGAAAATGTCATGCCTCATATTTTCCAAGCCAAAGGGCCATAGTCAACCCCAATGGACAAATTTTATTCACCATAACCCCTCAGGCTATTGATCAGATGATGCAAGCCCCCACAGTAAACAATGCTACCCCATTTTCTTATGAAGCTCTCATTGAAATATACCATAAAATAGACTTTGCTAAGAGAGCCCAAACTCTTGAATTATTCTTGACACAAGATGCTGCATTACCAAAGAAAAATCCCCCTTATGCCTCCTCCATATTCCCTGAGAGAGCCAAGCAAATAATCACTGTCATTTCCTACTTTTTTGGCTACTACTCTGATCAATGGGTAGATGAGGCCATTATAGGATTTTTATTCATCTTCTCTGTTGATGCCAAGCCCTCAATTGTGTTCAATTTCAGCCATTTCATTACAGTCTATTCATCAGCAGCTGGTCAAGTTTCCAACAGAGGAGGTATTCAAATATGCCTCTCTTAGTCTACATGTTCCTATATTTTCAGGGGGATGACATGAACCTGTCTTTGCAAAAGCTGGATGAGAAGGGAAACCAACAGTCGGTAATTTTCTAGACTACTCTGGTTATGAAAGAGTAGAAAGAATATTCTTATAAATAGTTCACTGATATGTTTGTTCACCCAGCCATAGGCCTCCTAAGTAGCAAAAAATAACCAAAGATTAGTGAAGAAATCAAAAAGGTCTTGCAACTGTCAGAACAAGTGAAAACAGGACACTGGTACTTGTATGAAAATTACACAGAAATAAGGATTTTTGGATGTGATCTCCCACCTTATAAGCTGCCAAAAGTCCTCCCAATGATGATTTTTTCCTTAGATTACATCAGGCAGATGATCAACATGGATGAAGCCCATTTTGTTTCTGCCAAGAAAAAGTATCATTTTAATATAAAAACGAAGGTTGGTCCATTCATTTGCAGCAGCAGGACAACAGGCAGACAAACTTTTGAAGGGAATGCAGTTTAATCTCAATTTTACCTGGTCTTATGATCCATTAAGGATAATTTCTAGATCAAGGGTAGAAACCAAGTCTACTCCTTACTTTCACACACCCAGGCCAGAAATAGAAAAGTATAAGAATCAACCAGAGTGGGTTGAGAACATATTACAGGAGGCATAAGAACAACATGTCTCCTCATCAACAATGCAAACTCCTACAATGCAAGAGAAGATAGCCAAAAGTAGCAGAGAGGAAGAGTCCCCTTTAGGGACTAAAATCTTCAGTGAGGGATTTAAAATCATGCATAGAAAGAAGGCTAAGATTAGTTCCAGAGTAAACCTTAGCAAACATTCAGAGAAGAAGACTCTTATCACCACTAATGAGCCTCTTGTATCTTCATTAGTGGGTGATCAATCTACATAGTCTCCTACCACCTCCACAACCTCACAAGAGCAGCAACATATTATGCACATAGGTAAATCTACTTCAAGTGAGCTAGAGAAGAGCATCATGGATATCTTCAAGGAAATAAAAGTAAAAAACGATGTTGACCTAGATTGTCATTGATGTTAATATGGCAATATTCTGGATGAGTAAACAATGATGTGAGGCCAAGGAGAAGTAGATTAGATCCGTGAAGAAACAGGAGCAAGAACCCATGAAGAGAAACCATAGGAAAGCCAAGACAATCAAGCCATTGGAGAGAATATCAGAAGTCATAGGAGCTATCAGAGTAGAGATATCAAAGCAGATAAGAGGTATTGGAGTGGTATCGGAAGCCACAGGAAAGCCAAGTTAGTGTAAGAGTGAGAGATTGAGGAGGAGCCATATCGGGAGTATCACATGTAATATGTGCCAAAGAAGTTAACAGAGGAGCCAAAAGAGCGGAGTATATAATATCGGCATAAATCAAGAAGACGGATGAAGAGTGAATGCATGTGGTTATATTCCAAAAGGCGGGTTTGTAATAGTGGCAGTGGTTCTTAGGCAGACGCTAAGCGATAAGTGGTATTTATAGGAGAGCACCGGATTCCATTAACCGAGCGACACGTAGCATGAGGGTGGAGAGAGAAAACCGCTTTATCGAGCAGGTATTCTCCGTGCTATTTGTCCACCCAAAATCTCTGATAGCCGTTGGAACTAGCACGAGTTAATCTATGGTGGAGAATGAGCCTGATAAAGGTAAGCATCAATAAATGTGCCAAGGCTATGGAAAAGCAGAAAATGCAAGTTCCTGTGTATTTGTGTATAATCCCATTATACGAGGGTTATAATAGAATTAAAAGGGATAAAAGGTTATGAGTTAAGTCCGCATTAACCAAAGTTAAGAACAGAGGAGTATATATATTATATAGATGTGATACAATACACGGGTCCGAGGATTCCATTGTAATACACTTTAAAGTTACATCACATCCACCATATCACAAGCCTCTTTAAAGCCTTGCCACATTAAAATGTCAATTGTGATACTATGCGGACCCGTTGCAACGTTATAATATGCCCTATTGTAATATCGCGTCCGTCGCAATATCGCAAGCCTGGTTAAAGTTTTTTCCACATTGAAATCCGTCAATTGCGATATAATTGCGGACCCGACTACACCATTATAGCATGGCTTAATCAAATGTCACATCTGCGGTAATCGCAATGTACAAAAGAATGTCAATCCGAGGATTGCGATAAGGGTATGTACCCGACAGACTTATTAATAACTGTTTAATACCATATCGCATTCGCTCTGTCGGCAGTTGGGAATCGGCTATGTTATGTGCGAACCTCTAGAAGCAGCGATTGCGATAAAAGGATGACGTGGCATAGGAAGCCAAAGAGTGAGTGCAGAGGAAGCTAAAAGATCAAGCGAGCGTTGAGGAAGCCAAAGAGCCAGCAGAGAAAGGAAGCCAAAGGTCAGGGGTATCAGGAATATAAAACATAGAACAAGGAAAGTTTAGGGTTACTGGAAAACTGTAAGAAAATAAAGGAAGCCGAAGCTCTGGCAGAAATGGAAGGAACAGGAGGACAGAAGTAAGCCATAGGCCTAGCAGGGTTGGGAGCAATAATTACAACCAAACAGATCCAGACGGTTTACAGCAGAGGGTTGGAGCCCTTGAGGTTGGTGCCTCAGAATAGAAAGGATTTGTGTCCTGAGAGTTGGTGCTCCTAAATTCAAGGTTGGTGCCTTGACAAGAAGAGTTGGTGCTCTGGAGGTTGAAGCCTCACAAAGATTCCAAGTTGGTGCTTGGGAATTGATTGAAATCATGTATATATATATATATATATATATATATATATATATATATATATATAATATATATATAGTACTTGATTTATTGCAAATATTCACATTAAATAAAGCATCTATTCCTGTTATCTATATATGTTTCCAATTATAAATATTTTAACTGATAAAAATAATAAATGAAAAGAAATATTGATTCACCCCCCCCCCCCCCAAGTATTTCCAACAAACGAAGCCTCGAAGATTAACACAGACAACCAATTTTTGAAGCAAACTTCAGGTGCCCAAAGCAGGCTACTATCAGCCTTTGACTCAGAGAAGGGGAAAATGCAGATGGCATTCCTTCAGGCACAAGTTCCTCAGTCCAAAGGAATATCAGACTATAGAAATACATATTTTGATTTTGATGTCAAGGATATATATCCCATTGACCAAATGGAGATGCATAGACAAACTGGGGAAATGATCTTTGCTACTATAACTAACACAGCTATGACTTTGCCCAAATTACAGGTCACACTAGCAAATGTTTAGTCATAGCTAAATATGGAGAAAGTTTCAGCTCTTGCCAAAGATACCAAGATTAAAACCTTGGAATATTTGGTAATCGAACTAGGTTATGATCCTACAAACATCAATGTTGCAGAGGAGCTGATCAAAAAGAAGAATTTGGATATAGCAACACTAATGAAACAATTGAAACTCCCAGCTATTGAAGATCCTCTAGCCAAGGATATTGTAGAGACAAAAACTGAAAAGGAAAACATGATGAAACTCATCATGGATCATATTTCTTAGCTTAAGCAAATGGAGACAAATATGGAGAAATTGATTAAGGAAAAGGAAAAAGCTGCTAAAAACATTGCCCCTTTAGAAGCACTTCCTATCACAAACATTCCGACTGCCATACCAACGACCACCAGTACAGGAGATGTTGTAGACCAGTTGGCCCATGTAGTCTAAATTATGTCCCTACAGATTGAAGAGATTAAGAAACTACATTCTCAAGCAAAACTACTTGAGGATCATTAAAGAAATATGGTATTTTTCATGCAACGGAGCTTCAGAGAGCTCAGAATCAAATAGAAGCATGGAAGAAATCAGCAACTAAGTCTTCCATTGGCTACACTCTTGGTAATGTCAAGGAAATTATCTGGAACAACATCATAGAGGAGATTGATGAAATTTGGCCATCTATCCATATTATTTTTTAGGAGGAGTTAATGGAAAAGGCAAACTCGACAATTGCTAATATAAATGCTCAACTGGGAGAAATTCCTGCTATAGCCAACAACATTATAAGGTTTCTTAATTCTAAAAACAAGTATGAACTGGATGATCTAGGGGTGGATGATAGGATTGAGACCATTCTGGAGGTGAAGAAAGTTCTGACCAAAAAGAACTTAGTAGTGTAGTTGACAGAGAAGTGTCACACTCTTGAAGTTGCAGCCAATAGATTTTTCACAAGGATTGATGCATTAAACAAGAAGGGTCTTCCTTCACTATTTGTCATCAATGATAAGATAATGACCAGGGAGGATTATTTGAAGAAGCTTCAGGACATTGCTAAGGACACAGCCAAGTCCTCCAACATCAAAGGTTCCATGACAGGCAGGGGGTTTTATGAGGCCATCAACAACATATGTTTTATTCAGAATGAGATAAAACATATTTTTACTGTAAAACCCACTTTTTCCAAGTATACTGAGGTAGATGAGATATACCGTAGAGTAACTAAGATATCAATTCCAGATGAATAATTGTGTGAAAAGTTGTGCGAATATCAAGATTAGAGGACAGATCAGTTTTCCTAGTGCAACACCAAAATAGTGGCCACTCAGCAACAACTTTCCATCAAAACAGGGCCATATGTGCAGATTCATTCTTTTTTATCAAATTCCTTCCCTTTCGGTTAGTTTTAAGAAATAATAGCATGCCTCGTCACTCATGCATTTATTGTAATATTTTGTATTTTGTTTAAATACTTCATTATGTCGAAGTATTCAGGGTTGCACCCTTGAACCAGTTAGCAAACAGATTTGTACTAAGCTGGAGAATTTTTTATTGAATAAAAGCTTTTGGATTTACTTCATATGGCTTGTCTTTATATGAGTTGTTTTCATTATATTTTCCATTATGTATTCCTCATATAATTTAATTCATTTACAGTCATCCAATTGAAAATTTAATTGAGTCTCAATTTCATTTTCAATCCACTGTGAAGTTGTAATTTAATTAAGAGATTAATTTACAAGACTATCTGTTATTGCAAATTCCTCTTTGAATTTAAATTGCACAAGATTTCTGTAATGACTTGATTATATTTTGTTGATTAAGAAAACATAGTTTTCTTAATTTATGCTTATGAATGGTGAAATACTCTGTCTGGATATTAAATAATTTATACTTCATATTATTCTACTCATCCATCCCACTTAAAATCAAAATAACCATATGTATTTAAAGAACAACCTTTTGATTTATTGAAAATCTGTCTAAGTTTAAAGCACCTGTTTAAAACTAGTTCACTAGCCATCCAACCATTAAAATCAAACAAAACATTTTAGATGCTTTGGCATAGCCAATTGACCTTAGGTTATCTCAAAGGACAACATCAAATTGGTGTCGTTGTCGGGGAGCGAAGAACTGAAAGTTAGGTTTTTCCCTGGGGCAACGATTTTCCCTTTCCTTTAAGGTGAATAAAGGATAAGGTCGTAGGTCAAAATATTCCACCTGGCGATTCCACTGGTCCAAGTTGGCTCCCTCTAAGAATACAAGATCACGTTCTGATTCTAAGATTGTTAACCATCTACCAGACCCAGAAAGACTCATTAGGGGAGCCTCTCTAAGGAGAAGATGTATAACACCTTCTTCTTCTTCAGCTTTACACCCTAAACACATTCCATCTGTATATCCATTCTCATTTATACCAACTCACCCTAACTGGACTGAGCCACCTCCTAGGGTCTTTGACCTTATTTCCAGAGGAGTAGACCTTCCATCAACATTTTTGATACAGTCACTTGAAACATATCAAGTTTTGTCCATTCCTATCAAATCACCTTCATCTAAGGAAGAATTGGGTTTATATACCTAAATTCAAACCTCAAGATTTCAGTACTCCAACTCCTTATTCTATTCCATCATCCTCAACTAATTTTGAAGAGACATTTTCTGTCTACTTGAATCCTATATTTTAAAATAAGGAAGACTTCTCACCAAGAGTTCAAAAATTGGTTATCGATGTTGGCATTATGATATAAGTGTTGTCCTTGATGGAAACTCACTCACAGGCCAGTTCAGTTTTAACAAAAGGCAACTCTCAGTGTAACGGGTCTATTTAGAGGTAACAAGGCATTGGTACATAAGAACAGGAAGATGGAACTAAGGTCTATTGATCAGTATAAAGAAGTTGAAGGAAAAGGATGGTGTAAAGCAATTTTAAGATGTGTATGCAAGTCCACTTAGTCAAATTATCATATACACGCTGGTTCACAAAACAAAAAGAGCGTATACATATACATGCACTTTCATAAGAAGAAAAGCGCGTATATGTTGGAAAATCAAGGAAATTTAAGAGTAAACAATACCAGGGGTCAATACTATGGTATTAGTGTTAGATGATCCAAAAATACAATTTTATCATAGGTTATAAAATTAGAATAAAATAATTATTAATTTAAGATAAATTAAATTATTATTCAGAAGTTAATATTAATGGAGACTTTTAGAATTAGCATATTGTTGTAACTAGATATGACTCTCCAAATGTGTCGTATCTTAGGCTCTATTTTAAGAGATTAGTTAGCTAGTTGGTTTGAATAGCATTTATTGTAAATGGACACTTGTTATTTAATAAGTGATCCATAATTAGAGGTAGTTAGGACATGGAGCTTATAAATAGCTCATTGCAAGAGTGTTTGTGAAGTTCGGGTGTAAGCTCTTGCAAATCAATTATGTAATTATTTTTCTGATTAATAGAATTATGTGTCTAAGGACACTTCTGTTTCAATATGTGGTATCGGAGCCAATGGTTTTCTCTTTGGGAGTATGAGCGTTCTTTGTGAGTGCACCGAATGTGAATGATTGTTGCGGCAGAAGCATTTTCGACCCTGTTTGCCTCCTCTGAAGCCGCGCTCTGCTGTGCAAGGAATTGACCTCGGGACCTTGGATGCTACCAGCAGTCACAATGTCAACGGGTCATGGGCCATTTTTTTATTCCTGTGGACGAAGGATTTGTACCTGACCGTGCCAAATTACTTGAGATCGTTAAATTGCTATCAGAGATCGAGTCGTGGTAAGTGATCCAATGTCGTTTGTGTTCTCGCATCCGCTTTTGCTGGACACAACATCCAGGCGTTGAACATATTGCAACATGTGGTGGATCTCGTCTATTGTTTGCGATGACATGTTTGCTTGTGACAGTTCGATAAGAAGACATGATGAAGTCGTTCATAATGGAAGACGGTTGTGTGCCTGAACTGGGTGCAACTACAGGCTGTTGACGGGGTGGAAGCCAAATCTACTCGGAGCCTTGCCGTCAAACTGAGCCGGCGGCCGTTATGCAGAAGAGAGAAGAGTGTTCCTGTGAATTCTGAGTTATGAAATCCGACTAACGCTTGCCAGTCATTTGGTATGTAGCGTTTGCTTGTGGTGAAAATCTTCAAGCTTTAATTTGGGAGTGGATTTTCCAATTCCTGTATAGGAAAGGGCTGCATTCATAGCAAAATCAGTTTCATTTTGTATTATAGAAGTGTTTACATAATTCTTTGACCCCTTTATATACTTGTGTTTATTTGCTTGTTTCCATCGAGAATATGAGAGCTCACCTTCCTTTTCCCCATTCATTGTCGCAGATCTAATGAAACGCCCTTTGGAGTCTCTGGGAATAGCAGCAACCTTCTGATTGAGATTTAATCCGGTATTGTTTATGAGACCCTCTGTTACTTTTGTGGTTTCTGATATTACTTTTTTCATTTTCAAAAGAACGCAAAGCCCTGGAGTTGGCTGTTGGCCTGTCCACATCTTGCAGGCACAAACTATTATTGGCGTCTCCCAAATTATGGGTTGAGTAGATGTGCTGCCCCGTCTCCTCCTCAGTTTGATGGACAACATCAATTCTAAATTTAGCTGGTTCATGCTGAGAAGAAATGTTTGACTTTGCGAGAGGGTCATCTTCAAGGGAATGCATGAGACTAGATTTCGAACAGGTAGTACTCCCATGCTGTGCATTCAATTCGTGATCCCCCCATCTTTTCAGGGTTGATGGAGGAAACTTCTCTGTAATTATTACATTCTTTAAACTACCTTCTCAGCAAATTTTGATCCCTTTGTTCCGATAACCCCTCCTCTGCCTGCAATTTGCAATTTCCACTGTTTCCTGCATTTTGATGTGTACATTCATTGCCTCCCAATATTCGGAGTTTCTTCGTATAAACAAGAGGCGACTCATTCAATGAAGACACAGTGTCTCCCATGCCTGATAACTCCAAAACATTACCAGTACCATCTGAGGTTCCAGGGTGTTCTCCGGTACTTTCTTTTGCACAAAGTTTACCATTTTGTCTTCCTCGTAAGATATCAGTAATGCTGCATTCCAAGGCCCTAAGATCTTTGAGTGGCAAAAGTTGCAGATTGCTCTGCGGTAGGTTGAGGTGTCAAGTGTGATTGGACAAACTGTTTCAATTTTTTTCAAAGAAATGATTATCAAGGAGCCATCAATGAAAATAAGTGCATAAATCTGACTCTTGCAAATAATTCCCTTAAATCTCCTTGTCGTGTTAAAGAGAATTTACGGTGCACGTAAAGGTCATGTTAAAGAGAATTGACAGATCTGCACGGAAGAAAAGCATTGATCCTGGGAATGAGTGCACGGAGACAACAATTTTTTGCATGGTGTTCGATAAGGTGAATTTGGAGAAGCTTGAAGTGATTTTATGGCGCGATAAGGTGAATTTTGTTTTGTAATATTTTGAAGTGATGAGTGTTTTGTGATTTTGGAGATATCAGTATCTTATTTTTGTATTTGGAGTGATAAGTGGAATTTTTTGAGAGAAATTTTTGTAATCCAAAGTAATATTTTACTTTGAGAGAGATATCTTGAGAGTGAGTGAGTCAAGGTAATCTTTTGAAGATATTTTTTTTTCAAAAGTTCTAAGATTCTGATTCCATGAAGATGTTGTGAAGCTGGGCGATTATGTACTCCAAAGTTTAATAAAGCTATCATTTTTTTTTGGTGATTGTGTCCTAGATCTGCCCGAAATTGAATAAGGGGATCTTAGGTACACGAAGAGTGTGTTGATGATGGTGCATGCTTCAGGTTTTTTGCTTATGATTTGTGTCTAGTTTTGACACATAAATGATTTCATTTCATGCACACATAAAATGCAATGCCAGCAAGCACAACACATGTAACGAAGTAGCTTCAAGGAAGGTTAATTAAGCTCAACAAATGCATTTGCGTCACTACAACAAATAATCAAAGTTTTCAACAACGACGTTCTACTTCAACAAGCAAAATTCAATCAAGTTAATGAATTTGTAAACTTCAGTATTTCAAAGCAAAGTCTACATCAACATTCTTGCAAACAAATTTAAGAACTTGGTAATCAAACTCAAATTACATTGAATTGTAAGGGTGCATTCTCGGTTGAAACCGACACCCAAGTCTTGAATTGAGTCAAATTGAATTCATTGTAGTGAATCATTGAAATCATTGTAAGCTTTTTTGGGTGCATTTTCGACAATGTTCGACACCCTTCCTTTAAAGCAAAATCAAGTGAATGCATGAATTTTAACAAGCAACAAGTTTACATCTCCTGCAAGCGAGCATGATTATTCATTCAACCAAATTGCCTTAATTCAGTGCAAAAATCAATACATGAAGCGAGCCAGAGCGAAGTTTATTGCACTAATCATCAAACAAGTTAAAACAATCAAGCAAGTTGACATCGCCATCAAGCGAGCGTGGCTATTCATTCAAGTGAATGTGAATTCATCAAGTAAGTCAAGTAAGCGCTTAAACAAACGCGATCGTCATCAAGCGAGCGTGAATTCCAGAGTTTAAGTGAGAAAATTTACAACTCTAGCAAGTGCAATCAACAACAAATCAAGCGAGTGTGCCATTCAAGTCACCTTCAAGCGAGCCTGTCCTTCAAGTGCAACAGTTCAAAGCACGACATCTACAACAAGAGAGCCTGATTTCAAGTGAGAAAGTTCAGATGGCGCAACATATTCAGTTGTTAAACATTCTTCATAGTTTGATCATCTCCAGTGATGAAGACATGGTGCACATCAGCAAAGAAACTCTTGTTGATCTTTCACGGCATCTAAAACAAACACATGAAACAATTGAGTTTCTTCAACTCGAGTTGCAACTTCAAAGGAATGAATTGCAAGAAAAGAGTGATACTTTCAAGTCTTTGAACCATCCAGATGATAAGTCATTCATCCCAACAACTTCAAGTGTCGAAGTTGTTCACGATCAACTTCAAATTTCTTCCAAACCCATCATCAAGCCCTGGGAAGAAATTCAAAATAACAAAAATAGACGAGGCTTAGGATATGTCCCTGATGACACCCACTTACAAATCCCAGATTATTCCAAGCCAATTAAGTTTGTGAGTGCAGGATTTCTTGAACCACTCACCTCAGCAGGTTCTAAGACAGTTGTAGACAAACAGAATTGCACGCAACGTGAAGTTGATGTCCAACCGAAATGTTCTCATTGTCAAAGAACAAGGCATATGGAAGATCAGTGTTTTGATCTCCATCCGTGTTGCCATTGTGGCAAGCCCAATCATTCCTCAGATAAATGTCGCAACCAACAACAATCAGCCAGATTAAAGATACATTATGCATGGATTGATCCTTGGGAATGGTCATCCACAGTCAAACGGTTGTCTCAGTTCTACAACCGACTACATTCACACATAGTGCAGCCAGCAGTGAACCGATGATGGTACTCTCATGCAGTTGAATGAGGGAGTACGACAGTGAAACTTTCCTACACCTGAAGAGGGGGAGTTCAAATATATTTTGGAGAAGATTGTCTCTCCTTTCAGCTGACAAACGGGGGAAAATGTCAATGAAATTGACAAGTGGTTGTCAGACTGAAAGTCTCGACAACATCAGCGAAGCAGCCAGTGGGCATCTTCATCAGCCAGTGGGCATTTGTCATCAGCAGTGAGCATCGGAAAATTCACCAGTGGGCGATCGACAGCCAAAGCAACAGTGAGCAGCTTTCATCATAGCAAAAAAAACATTGAGTTGTTTTTTCGACATCTTCAGCCAGTGGGCAATCATCATCAAATTGTGTCAGTGGACACCGGATGCTGTTTTTCAAGCAAAGGACAGTTGGATCCTTCTGCGGCTTGGCACATGATGGAGTTGTCAAGCGTCCTTTCGAGATGAATCAGTCATGCAGCTGACTCAGTCTCTTCATATTGCAATTTCTTCAGCATCCAGATTTGGTATCTGTTGTAATGTATCTTTGGATCATAGGGGGGAATGTTAGATGATCCAAAAATACAATTTTATCATAGGTTATAAAATTAGAATAAAATAATTATTAATTTAAGATATTAAATTAATAATTATTATTCTAGAATGTTTAATTATTTAATGGAGACTTTTAGAATTAGCATATTGTTGTAACTAGATATGACTCTCCAAATGTGTCGTATCTTAGGCTCTATTTTAGGAGATTAGTTAGCTAGTTGGTTTGAATAGCATTTAATGTAAATGGACACTTGTTATTTAATAAGTGATCCATAATTAGAGGTAGTTAGGACATGGAACTTATAAATAGCTCATTGCAAGAGTGTTTGTGAAGTTCGGGTGTAAGCTCTTGCAAATCAATTATGTAATTAATTTTCTGATTAATAGAATTATGTGTCTAAGGACACTTCTGTTTCAATAATTAGCCCACAATATTGAGCAGAGTAAAGACTACTTGATCCCGTCCAAGAATACCATGGGTCCTAAGTGGTTTTGGTCCGAGGTATTGAGAAAGGCCTATAACTATATAAGGAGGAGAAGATCATAAGGCCAATGTGTGCAAGTGAAAGGGTTTCTAAGGAATACTTCTATCTGAAGTATATTTTATGTTGTAGGGGCTATGTTTGTGATTTGATCTGGAATATTTTGTACACCTTGAATTCAATGTTGGATCAGTATCATGAGACTTGAAATGACTTATCATTGAATGATCTAATATTGGTTGGGCTAGACATGATTATGTGCACTTGTTTTATTCTTTAAATGTCATGATATGGGTTTGTCTGAAGTCCAGAATAGCAGCGAATTTTTGAGTTAATATTTGTAGATCTATACATTGGTTCATCTCGGTAAAAGCGCGTGTACATGCAGGTTCTACTCTTACAAGTAGCATATACAAATGAAAAGCCTATTCTTCAGATCTGATTGATCTATCTGATCAGTTCTGTTGTTTTACATATGTCTGTCAATGAAGTCTTCTTAGATCTGAATGTAAAACTGAATGCATAAGGAGTTTGACATCTGATTGATTGATTGTACAAGTGAGAAGGGTGATCTCTGCTACTGCCTGTGTAAAGCTCTGTAAATTGACAGTAGATGTTCAATATATTGCTGGTTGGTATAGACTTGATTCAGAAGTTTTATGTTTCAGTAGTTTTGAAGGTATACGCAAGTTTGATTAAAGGAAGTAGTGCATACACGCAGGTTGGGTTCAGTAAAGTAGCGTATGCATTCTGATGCATGATTTTTGAGGTTGCAACTGGTTCTAAATGATGATGCAACTTTTTGGGTTCAACACAATGTTCTAGTGATAGTGATCTGACTGTTCAGATTAACTAATTATTGTTTGATGTAGTTTGAAATTTTGATGGGTCTAGTATGAAAATTTGATGAAACAAGTCCTTCATGTGTATTTTTGTGTGCCAATAGCATCCAGTCTAAAAATTTATGAAACGTGGTCGCTGGAAAAAGAGAGAAGGTCATAGTCTTCTGTAGGTCTGCACCTACGTACTAGTAAACACATTCGCTAGTACAAGAGCTAGGGGGTTGCAGCTCCCTTCCAGTAGAAGCTAGAAAACAAGAAGAAGGTTGTAGCCTTCTGCAGGTGGGTGCCTGCGTAATGGTATGAGTCTGCACCAGTACATGATTGTAAACAGATTTTCTTATTATTAGAATAAGACAAAGACGACAACAACAGGTGGTTTTTCTCCCACATTGGGTTTCCACCTTAAATCTTGGTGTTCATGTGTGTTGCTTATGTGTGATTGTTTATTATGGTTTTATTGCATTGTTTAACAAGTTACTGATGCGTTGATTAAAGATCAACACATGATAAATTGATTAAATAATAAGTTCTCTAGTTATACATTGGTTTCTGTAATAACAATAGCGGGTACACGCTAGTTCACTTCACAGAAGTAGCGTATATAAATCTCTTTGGGAAATGAAAAATTATTGTACTGATAATACTGATTCACCCCCAAAAATGAAAAGGAAAGTCCAAAAATGGGGAACTTCTTGGCTCAACTCAGTTGGTAGACTGGTGCTCCTCAAATCGGGCCTTTCCTCTCTTCCCCTTTATCAATTTTCCCTTACTCAAGCTCCATCTTCTTTCCTCAGCACAATGGACAGTGTTCTCAGATTCTTCCTTTGGCAGGGGGGAAAAATAAGAGGAAAAAATTCAACTTGGTAGGATGGAAACAATTCATTCAAAGCCAAGAGAAAGGAGGTCTTGGCATTAGATCTCCATCGCTCACAAATTTAGCGTTTGGTGGAAAATTAGTCTGGAGACTAATTGAAGGACAATTAGCCCGATGGAAAAAAGTTTTGGAGGCTAAATACATCAGTCACCCATGGCAGCAACTACTCACAGTCGAAATACCCAACAGAAACTGCACAAAGATTTGGAAACTGTGTAAAAAATCCATCCCCTTTATGGATCAAAATGTTTCCAAGGTGCCTAAAGGAGGCAGGGAAATCAACATCGACGCTGACAAAATTATGGGGAATCCGCCTATCAACAGTCTCCCAAGTATGGGTGCAATAATATTTTTTCTTCAAAGCAAAGGAATTTTCAACCTAGAACAAATTTCACAATGGGACGCAATAACCCATGCTTGCAAGCAATGGAATTTTCCTCCCATCCCTCAAAGCCTCAAAGAGAATTTCGACGAATTTTGTAAACACCTCCACAGCATTGCACCCACTCTAAAAAATGACAAGGACGCATTCAGATGGGACCCCACTGGTACCAGCTATTCAACACAAGCAGGTTATGACTATTTATGCAACAAAGAGTATCCGACTCTAGCATGGCTGCATAGAAAAACAGTGTGGAAAGAAGAAGCAATTTCTAAGGTGAAATTTTTCATGTGGACCCTTTTAAAAGGGAAAACTCTCACTATAGAGAACCTTAAAAAAAGAGGCATTGTTGGCCCTTCCAGATGCCCTAATTGCCAAGAAGCAGAGGAGTCTATTCAACATCTATTCATCTCATGCCCCTTTGAATTTTCTTGTTGGAATAGCACTAACCCTTCCGTGTCTCTCTTCTGGAAGTCTCAACTATCCATTGAAGAAGTTCTTAACAACTGGAAAAAAAATTACCCCTGGCAATCCATGAAAAATAACCCTGCCAAGTGAGTGTGGGATTCCCTTCCTCTGGCCCTTTTATGGAGGATCTGGCTTGCTCGGAATAGCAAGATATTCAAAGACAAAGAGACACCAATCAAGAATTTATGTAACAAGGCCAAAATCCTGGCAATCGAAACCATCACATTCAAGATCACAAAAAAATGGATATAACAAGTCTTTGGACAGAGGAAAAAGAATTCATAGGGAGTTTGATAGACAGGCCTAGCATCCCTCCAGCAATGAAAATCTACAGCAACCTGGGCAATACTCACAGCCACATATGGAAAATTCGATTAAAACAGGATGACTTCAACAACTGGCTCTGCTCAAGCAACACCCACTCCTTGTTCTTTGACGGCGCCTCCAAATCAAACCCGGGAGCGGCGGGAGCAGGGGGCGTCATCTTTAATCCCAATGGTGAGCCCTTAGTATCTTTTGAACGGGGACTAGGGATTCTTTCAAATAACATAGCTGAGGCTCTGGCTCTCTACCAAGGTATTCTGCAGTTACAGGCTTAGGGAATCCAGAAAGCCATGATCTTCGGCGATTCTGCCATCATTATAAATTTAATGACTAGCAAGAGGGTAGCCTCCAATATCTTCTTGCAGCAAACCATTAGTAGATGTCAAGTCTGGATCAATCAAGCGCAGGACTTTCAACTCGACCATATCCTCCATTCCATCAACCAGGAAGCTGACAAACATGCCAATCAAGCTTGCACTCAACCAAAAGGAAGTCTCCTCTGTATAACGAGGACTTGTACCAATTCCTTCCTTGATTTTCATGATTAGATCAAATATCCCATATCCAAGGACCTATGCCTTTCACAAGGCGTATCCTGATCAAAATTACAACAACTCTGAGGCTCTCTGTCATTCGCTGCCGAAAATCCTCTCATACCTCCTTGCTGAGCCCACTGTCTTTTTGAATTCTTGCAGCTCTTGTAAAATCTGTGACTGCACAAACTCCTTTCATGTGATCCAGTCCTTCATACCTCTCAGCTTGCCGGCTATGTATCCTGAGATGCATCTTCCTTATCCCCAATCTCCCCTCTCCATCCTTGCTCGCCCTCTTTCTATTGGCTTGCGCTCCCATATTTAGCTATCTCTTCTGCGTTATCAAAGACCGCTTTCTTTCTTCTACATGGAAAAGATCAACGCCCCCATCACCAGTATCTCTAGCGTTAAGATTGCATAAGCTGACAGTTGCCCGGAGGACTCCACTGCTCGACAGATCAGTCTCATAAACAAAGATTAGATGATTTGTAAAATCTGTTTACTTTTGTTTCAGTTTGTCCGAATCTATACCTGTGTTAGTGCCCCTCAAGTTGAAAAGAAAAATGAAAGCAATTCAACTGAATGCTTAAATGTAATACAGTTGCAAGCTCATACTATGAGCCCAACTCAAGTAATGTTGGAGCTTAGACTCCCTACCCTTTTTTGAATACAATCAGCAGCCAAAATTGTTAAAAAAAATATTGATTCACCCCCCCTCTCAGTATTATTTCCAACAATTGGATTCAGAGCAAGTCCTTTAGAAGAAGCTTGATCACTTGAAGGAAGATCTTTCAAGATGAATAATCACGAAGGCATGGGATCTATCAGACCACCAATATTCAATGGGAGAAACTTGGTATATTGGAAAATCAGAACTAGAGCCTATCTTCAATCGCTTGGAGCCAATGTTTAGGAAATTGTGGAAGGAGGATATCAATTTCCAGCAACAATACCTACAGACTTTGCAAGTAAGAAGTTATAAAGTTGTCAATACATTATTGGGAAGTCTGTCAGAATCAAAATTTGTCAAAGTCATGTAGCTCAAGACAGCTAAAGAGATATGGGACAAAATCATTCAGAGCTACGAAGGAGACTCTCAGGTAAAACGTGCTAAGCTTCAAACACTCAGAATTCAATATGAAACTCTTAAGATGCATAGTGATGAGAGTGTTTCTAGTTACTTTTTACGTATAGATGAGATTTTTAATTGTATGAAGAATTTGACTAAAGAGATAAAGGAAGCTACCTTAGTTGAGAAAATTTTGAGATCTTTGTCTTCAAAATTTCAGTCAAAAGTGTTTGCCATAGAAGAAAAATAGGATCTTCAAACTATTACTGTGACTCAGCTCCATGGAATCCTAACTGCCTTTGAAATGAGGAAAGGAGGTCCATCAGATATGAGAGAATCCACTTTTAATGCTTCAACAAAGGGAAAAGAAAAGGAAGAGCACAATGAACTAGGATACATTTTAGAAGAAGAAGATGAGGTAAATTTTGTCAAGAAACTTCAACGGGGTTCTAGAAGATTTAGAGGTAAGTTACGATTCAAATGCTTTGCTTGTGGTAGAGTTGGCCATTATGCTACCAAATGTCCTCATAAAGATAAATATGGAAAGGGAAAGGAATATGCAAATGGAAACAGAAAACAGACTGTCAATAAAAGGAGTTACTATATGCATGAAGATAGTGATGGTTTATCCAATAGTGATGAAGTTGAAACTGAACAAGATTATAGTCTACTCATGGCTTATGACAATGATGATTTTGATGCCTTAAAAGAGGAAGAATTTCTTGAAGAAATCACAAAACTCAAAATCTTCTTAGAAGAAAAGAATATGATCATAAATATATTGACACACCAACTCACTGAAAGAGAAAAACACAATGAAAATCTAGAATGTGAAATTGTGGGTCTAAGAAAAGAACCTGAGAAGACAAAATCTCTTAATATTATATTTGCTAAAGGATCCGAAACTTTAAATGAAATCATCAAAGTTCAACATTCTCCTTTGATAAAGACAAGTCTTGGATATACTGAAGAATCATCTCAATCACAGAAGCTGTCAGCCTCCACCAAAAGCTATCTTGATGCAGCAAAGACCAGTGAACAATATTTCAATCGTCAGAAAAGGCCTAAAATTACTCATTAGGTAAATCATACTCAATTTACTCCAAGGATGAATATCAGTAGAAGCTTCAATCAACAGGTAAACAATGCTAAAATATTATATGATCACATAAATTTCTTCAATGGGAAATGTTTTTCATGTCATAAATTTGGGCATAAGGTTGCTCAATGTCTTTCTTATAAAACCATCATGACTAGAGAAGCACAGAATCAAAGGAGTGTAATAGGAATCAAGAAAAGTTCCTATAATAACTTCTCTCCTCTTGAAATTGAAATAGAATGTTCGACTTGTAACAACTTTGGTCATGAGGAATATGAATGCGGGTGAAAATTTTGACCAACACTTCAAAAGGAGCAAACATCATTAAATCCCAAGATATGGAGAAAGAAGGAATCTCAATCAGAAAGATGTGGCATAGCTCTGTATGCAGAAGGACAAGAAAATCAGTGGTACATCGACAACAAATACTCCAAACGCATGACATGTGATAAATATAAACTTCATTCATATAATTCTTTAGAAAAGGAAAAGAATGTTTCAATTGGAAATGACACTCCAGTTGTCATTAAAGGTAAAGGTTCTATTTCTTGAAAGAAACGGTTAAAGCTGGAAATGTCATGTATGTAGATGGTTTAAAGCATAACCTGTTGAGTGTCAATCAAATGTGTGATCAAGGAGATGAAGTTGTGTTTCGATCAAACAGATGTGTGGTTCGTGAGCTTGATACAGGAAACACCATGATCAAAGGCACAAGAACTCCAAATAATTTATACATACTCAAAGGACGACAACAACAATGTTATCTAAGCAAAACAGACGAAAACTAGCTATGGCACAGAATATTAGGACATCTAATATTTTCTCAAAAAAGAAAAGCATGCAAGATTAAGGCAGTTCGTGATCTTCCAGATATTAACATCCCAGAAAACACCATATGCAAACCATGTCAAGTTGGTAAGCAAACCAGAGTTCACTTCAGTGAAAAAGAAGGATCAACAAGTAAGTCTCTTGAACTCATCCATACTGATTTATGTGGTCCAATAAGGAAAAAGTCACCTCGTGGAGAAGAATACTTTATTTTATTTATTGATGATTTTTCCATGATGTGTTGGATAGGTCTATTAAAGCATAAAGATGAAGCATTTGAAAAGTTTAAAGCCTTCAAAGCTTCAATTGAAAATGAATCAGATCGAAAAATCAAATGTCTCAGATCTGATTGAGGGGGAGAATTCATATCAGAGGAATTCTTTGACTGTTGTGAACATGAATAAAAAGGAAATTCTCGGTTGCAAGAACTCCTTAGAAAAATGGCGTGGTGGAAAGAATGAACAAAACAGTTCAACAAATGGCTCGAGCTATGCTTGATGAATCTGCAACTCCTGCAACCTTTTGGGGTGAAGTTGCTGTCGTGACTAGTCTTAACAAAGCGAATGTTTGGGTAAATAGCAATCAAACTCCATATGAACTTTGGTATGGTAAGCCTCCTACTATAAAACACTTTAGAGTTTTTGGAAGCAAATGTTTCATCAAAAGGACTGATGAAAAACTTGGTAAGTTTGAAACCAGAGCAGACGAAGGAATTATTCTTGGTTATTCATCCATAAGTAAAGAATACAAATGTTATAATAAAAGACTTTGAAAATTTGTTGAAAGCATTGATGTTGTAATTGACGAAGCATTCAGAAATATGGAACAAATTAAATCAACATAGGAAAATGACAATAAGGAAGATGGGGAATTCTTTCCCACATCAAATCAAAATTATATAGAAGAAGAAACCAATGAAGCACCAGAAGAAGATACAATAGACAGGGAAAGGACTCCATCTAGGTATGTTCAGAAGAATCATCCAGAATCTCAAATTCTAGGAGAAAAAGGGTCTGGAGTATAGCCAAGAATAAGTCTTACAGGGACCTCAAGTTATCTAGCATTACTATCCTCCACAGAACCTCAAAATGTAAATGAAGCCTGCAAAGATGAATGTTGAGTCAAGGCCACGGATGAAGAACTTGACCAAATTAAAAAGAATGATACTTGGTAGTTAGTTCCTAGACCTCATGATAAAAATGTTATAGGGAAAAAATGGATATCTAAGAATAAGTTGAATGAAAATGGATAAGTCATTAGAAACAAGGCAAGATTTGTTTGCAAAGGGTATGCTCAACATGAAGGTATAGATTTTAACGAAAATTTTTCACATGTTTCCACACTTGAAGCTGTTATCTCAAAATCTGACCCTGGAAGGCTGCAGACCAGGAAGACCTCAAGTAACTATTTCAAACCTACTTTAGGCTGAGGCTTAGCCTCCCCAACCAGAGAGGGCTCTCTCAAAGGATTAATGTTTTTTATTATAGTTAAGATGGCTAACTCTTGTGAAACAAATGTAAAAATATGAATGGTGGAAACACATTTAGAAACCATCCATTAGGCTTATGGAGTCAACATCATTACAGTATAACAATGGTATTAACCTTACATATAAGTCAAGGCATTCAACATTCAACACATTCAGAACATACCAAAAACATATAGGACCACACAGTCTATGAATGTATACAAGAAGTTAGAGCACTATGAATGAATTCTAAGTGATTACACATTCATACCACTACAAATATTGGGAAAAGAACAACACAACACATTTTGAACATCGAATCCCTCCTGAGTCCTGAGAAGTAAAGCCAATCTTGTATTACTAAAACAGAGTCTTTACATGAAGCCAAATATCAGAGCTTTTTTCAATAAATTTCCAACAACCTATACATTAGTTCTTCTCCCATATATAGAGTTCATGTAGATTCCTTCCTCCAGCATGAGGGGAATTCGAATTCCTCCTTAATTTGACACCTATTGACACTTAAAAAACTAACTATTTAATACAAAGGACAGCTAACTAGGAGTCCTAGAGACCTAATACAACTAGGAGTGTAACTCCTTATTATGATTACAACAACCTTATCTAAACATTTAAAACATATTTGACACCTAAACTCCATGAAGTCGAACTTGATGGTGCTCATAACCTTCCAGCTGGCCCTTGATGACTCATCCTTTTGATGTTCCTAGAAACTAGGAGACTGTCCCTTGCTCTGTTTTGGCTGAAAAATGGGTCTTGGGACAGAGCTCATAACTTCTCACCAAAAACGTATTTGGAAAAAATGAAGGAGGCTTTTTTGAACCAATCCATGCTGAACAAAAAAATCTCTTGGGTTTTCGAAACACCTTCCCTACCTCCCATAATGTGTCTTTGAAAAACAGGTGTAAAACAGAGAAATATGCCTATGAAAAACTTGCACCTACAGCAGTTTCGTAGCGCAAGTTTAGTCACCCATTTCTCCTAGCTCATAATTAATTTGAAGAAAATGAAATAGGTTTTTCTATTTCAGTATGTTAGGAGTAAAAACCTCTTTCAAGTTTCCAAAATATTCTTTCAGTTTCTTTGGAGACCTCCTGGAAGTTGACTACTTAAAACAGTTTTTCTCCTGAAAAACGCTGCTTCAGTGATTTCGTAGCGCAAGGTTTGGTATGTGTATATGTCTTCATTTCTTGAATTTACCTTTTGATTAGGGCTCAAACTTCTCAAGTGATCTTATTACACCTCTACAACAACATCCTTTTCAAAATAATCCTCTCTTTCTTTCAAGATAGATCCTCAAAAACAAAACTGTCACCTTCAGTAGTTTCATAGCGCGCTACGAAACTGCTGTGTGAGTCAAAAACATATAGTTCTATTTTTTAAAATTGTCTTTCTTGGGATTTCAGTGACTGTAGATATAACCTCTGGAGAGATTGGTAATTCAAGCACTCCAACCTTTGAATTAAAACATGTGAAATTGGAAGCAAATTCTTTAGTGACTTGCATGTGACCTCCTTGAAGTTTTTCGCAGAATCTCCAACAGCCAACCTATTTGAAAGCTTGTTCAATATTAGACACCTGCCTGACCTATGATCCTTGTTTTTTGTAAACAACTCCATGGAATTTCTGCAAGATGAAAATTGAAATAGCTTGCACCATCTTAATCTCGATCATTGCCTCGCTTGAAATGAAAAGGGAAGCTACTTCACTTGGACTTCAAAGAATTCTGATTAAGTGCTTGTCAATTTGCTTCTCATAGATGAACCCATACATAATCATAACTGAAAATACTTGGCTCCTTTTTTGAAATTTGAAAAATGAGTGCACCAAGACACCTAACGAACCTAATGATAAGAATGAGCAGTTGAATGTGATAGGCAAGGTGTATGGATTGACAATTGATGATTAAAATCTAACAAATTCTAGTAGATTTGACAGTTGGATGACATTTGACACGGATCTACATGAATCCCTGATTTCGTAGCACAGCCAGTGCAAATTTTGGGTTTTGCGCTACGAAAACTCCTAGACTGGGTTTTGCGCTACGAAAACACCTAGATAGTTTCGCTACGCATAAGAACTTTGAAATAGGATTGACATATGGAGCTTAGGTGTGATGTGAGACCAGTGATGGATGAAAACGGAGTGTTGACCTTTATTTATACATAACAACAAGACTCCTAGGACTTAACAAGACTCTAAAACAAGATGAAAAGACTAGACCCAAAACTGACACCAACCCTTTGACAAATTTAAAAAATTAATGTTCAGAATTTAAAAAAATTTCTTGAGTAATAATAGAAGCCATAAGGATGTTTCTTGCTCTTTCGAGTTTTCTAAATTCAAAGTATATCAAAGGGATGTAAAATGAACCTTTCTTAATGGAGATTTAGAAGAAGAAGTTTATATTGAACAACCTGAAGGATTCATTATTGGAAATGATGCAAAACTTGTATGCAAGCTCAAAAAGGCTCTCTATGGTCTGAAACAGGCTCTAAGGGCTTGATATTACCACCTTGACAAATATCTACAACAACAAGGTTTCGCAAAAGGTTCTGCAGATAGAAGTTTATACACAAAGATTGAAAATGATAAACTGTTGATTATTGTTGTTTATGTTGATGATATCATTTTTTGTAGCAATGAAGAATCCATGAGTTAGAATTTTGCTTTACTAATGCAGCAAGAATTTGAAATGTCCTTACTCGGTGAACTTACTTATTTTCTTGGTCTACAAGTACAACAAACAAAAAATGGTATCTTTCTTTCGCAAACCAAATATCTCAAGCATATCTTGAAGAAGTATGGAATGGAAGATTCTAAACCTGTATGTACTCCAATGGTAACAGGATGCAGTCTCAGTTCTAACGATGAATGACCAGTAGTAAACCAACCAACTTACAGATCTATGATTGGAAGTCTGCTTTATCTAACAAGTACCGGACCTGATATCATGCATGTAGTAGGAATTGTTGGAAGGTTCCAAGCAAATCCAAAGGAATCACATCTTCAGGCGGTAAAAATAATTTTTAAATATCTTCAAGGAAATCAAGACTTTGGTCTATGGTATCCTAAAGATGCAGATCTTACTATCCATGCTTATACATATGCAAGTTGGGTAGGAAAAATGTGGATGATTGAAAGAGTACTAGTGGAGAAGCATTCAATATGGGTTCATGGTTGGTGTCTTGGTTCAACAATAAATAAAGTTCGATTTCCTTATTGACAACTAAAGGAGAATACGTGGTTGTTACATCTTGCTATACACAACTAGTTTGGGTGATGCAAACATTGCAAGGCGTTCACATCACATGTACTCCACCCATCTCCATTCTATGTGATAATACAAGTGCCATCAGTATTTCGAAAAATCCATTCATGCACTCCAAGACCAAGCACATACCCATTAAGTACCATTTTCTACGAGGACAAGTGCTTGAAAAAAAGGTTAAGTTGGAGTATGTTCCCTTCAAAAAATAGGTTGCTGATATATTCACCAGACCGCTTCCTAGAGAAACATTTGAATATCTCAGACAAAAGTTGGGAGTAGTTGTTGCATCATCTTGTTGTTAAATCCAGTTTTCAGAGGAAGGTTATTATACGTGGGTTTCATGAAGTATAGTCGCGTATACACGTGATTTTTTTGTAGATGAAGGAGCGTATATGTTTTTCTGACAGAAAAAACAGTGGGTCAGACTCTGATATGGGTGCTCTGTATGATATTGACGATTTCAGTCTGACGATATGATTTGTTCATTGATTTTTATATGACTGACAAAGATGCCTTGATGAATGACTTTTTGACAATGCACAGGTAGCATAGGTTCAGAGGGAGCATTAGCCTTCACACACATTCTGCATTGTTGGCATCATGGTTGTTGAGTTCAGATATGGCTTCAGATACTTATATCAGTTGTTGCATAAGTCATGTAAAGATCTAGGGCGTGATATGACTTCTTCTGTCATGGCCTATGTTTGAATGAGTCTTATTGGACATATGATGTAATTTGTATCCCAACTTTGCATGGGATGGATGATGTAATAATTGTTGTATTTCTGTCATGTATAAACAATTGGTATATCCCCACTTGGTTGGGTAGATGAGTCAAATATGGTGTATCCCCACTTGGTTGGGTGATTGATATATGTATGAGTCATTGGTCATAGGGAGGTCATACTCACTTAGTTGAGTTATAGAGTCATGTTATTCTTTTGAAACATATCTCTACATACTCGGCATGCACTCAGGGTCAGCATGGACAACATATTGTATATCAAAGGGGAGAGTATCTTGGTCCACCCTTTTCCCTTGATGTCAAAGGGGGAGAGTATTTTGGTGTTGCTTTTTATCTATAACAGTTTCTACAACATGCAGTAATAAACACCAGCATGGTTGTCATCAAGTCCTAAGGGGGAGATTGTTGGAATTATGATACAAGTGTTGTCCTTGATGCCAACTCACTCACATGCCAGTTTAGTTTTGACAAAAGGAAACTCTCAATGTAACAGGTCTATTCAGAGGTAACAGGGCATTGGTACAGAAGAAAAAGAAGATGGAGTCTACTGATAGTATGAAGAAGTTGAAGAAAAAGGATGGTGTAAAGCAGTTTTAAGATGTGTACGCAGGTTTACTTAGTCAAATCAACGTATACACGCTGGTTCACATAACAAAAAGAGCATATACGTATACAAGCACTTTCACAAGAAGAAAGGCACGCATATGTTGGAAAATCAAGGAAATTTAAGAGTAAAAAATACCAGGGATCAATAACATGGTATTAGCCCACAATATTGAGCGAAGTAACTACTATTTGATCCCATCCAAGAATACCACGGGTCCT
Source organism: Pinus taeda (assembly GCA_000404065.3). Classification (NCBI taxonomy): domain Eukaryota; kingdom Viridiplantae; phylum Streptophyta; class Pinopsida; order Pinales; family Pinaceae; genus Pinus; species Pinus taeda. Next base: position 108,559 of record APFE031299691.1, on the reverse strand, counting down.
AAGTGGTTTTGTTATGAGGTATTGAGAAAGGCCTAAAACTATATAAAGAGAAGAATAACATAAGGCCAATGTGTGCAAGTGAAAGGGTTTCTAAGGAATACTTCTATCTGAAGTATATTTTATGTTGTAGGAGCTATGTTTGTGATTTCATCTGAAATATTTTGTGCACCTTGAATTCAATGTTGGATCAGGATCATGACAGCCGAAATGACTTATCCTTGAATGATTTGATATTGGTTGGGCTAGATATGATTATGTACACTTGTTTTATTCTTTAAATGTCATGATCTGAGTTTGTCAGAAGTCCGGAATAGCAACGAAGTTATGAGTTAATATTTGCATATATATATATGCTAGTTCGTCTTGGTAAAAGCGCGTGTACATGCAGGTTCTACTCTTCCAAGTAGCGTATACAAAGGAAAAGCCTATTCTTCAGATTTGACTTATCTACCTTATCAATTTTGTTGTTTTATTGATGTTTGTCAATGAAGTCTTCTTATATCTGAATGTAAAACTGAATGAATAAGGAGTTTGATATCTGATTGATTGATTGTATAAGTGAGAAGGGTGATCTCTGCTACTGCCTGTGTAAAGCTCTGTAAATTGACAGTAGATGTTCAGTATATTGTTGGTTGGTATCGATTTGATTAAGAAGTTTTATGTTTCAGTAGTTTTGAAGGTATACGCAGGTTTGATTAAAGGAAGTAGTGTATGCATGCAGGTTGGGTTCAGTAAAGTAGCGTATGCATTCTGATGCATGATTTTTTAGGTTGCAGCTGGCTCTAAATGATGATGCAGGTTTTTGTGTTCAACACGTTTTTCTGGTGACAATGATTTGAATGTTCATATTAACTGATTATTGGTTGTTGCAGTTTGAATGTTCTGATGGGTCTAGTATGAAAATTTGACGAAACAAGGACTTCATGTGTATTGTTGTGTGCCAGGAGCAACCAGTCTGAAAATTTATGAAACATGGTCCTTGGAATAAGAGAGAAGGTCGTAGCCTTATGTAGATCGGTGCTTACATACTAGTAAACACATTGGCTAGTACAAGAGCCAGGGGGTTGCAGCTCCTTCCAGTAGAAGATGGAAAACGAGAAGAAGGTTGTAGCCTTCTGTAGGTGGGTGCCTGTGTATTGGTATGAGTCTACACCAGTTCAAGATTGTAAACATATTTTCTTATTATTAAAAGAAGACATAGACGAAAAAAGCAGATGGTTTTTCTACCACATTGGGTTTCCACCTTAAATCTTGTTGTTCGTTTGTGTTGCTTATGTGTGATTGTTTATTATGGTTTTACTGCACTGTTTAACAAGTTATTGATGCACTGATTAAAGATCAACACATGATAAACTGATTAAATCATAAGTTCTCTAAGTATACGTTGGTTTCTCTAATAACAATATCATGAACACGCTAGTTCACTTCACAGAAGTAGCATATATAATCTATTTGGGAAATGAAAAATTGCGTAGAAATTTCTGTTTTCCCACCCCGGTTTTCAGTTCCTCCTTATTTCTCCCATATAGTTAAATGCCCTTTCCCATAACCATACATTTAACAACTGAAAAAATATTTTTTTTTCTTCTGAAAACACACATTCTGGAAATTTTACAGAATGCTGGAAATTGCAGAAATAAAAATCAGCAGTAATAAACAGCCATTAAAACACATTTAAACACGGAGATTTTTGGTCAATGTGACCCTGGAAAAACCCCCTACAACTCTTGGGGAAAACCAGTTTGAGAGCTCTTCTTTAATTCTCGAAAATGCCTTTTTTACAGTGAGAAATTTCAGCAAAAATCAGCAAAATCAACAAGCAAATTTACAACTTATCTCGATTTCTAAGCCTCACAGCCCACTAGAAATTTCCAAATAGCAACACAATGTTGTACAGCTACTGTACGGATGGTACGTACAAGCTGTACGGACCTCGATTTTTGTGCATAAAATCAGCTGCCTCGATTTCTGTGTAAAAACAAATCTGCCTTTTACTGTTTGCTAAGCAAAAATCTGCCTTTTACTGTTTGCTCAGCAAAAATCTATCTTTTACTGCTTGCTCATTCAGCTATAAGGATTTGCTTAAACGCTGCCTTGGTATGTGTGCCAAGCTGCTGCCTCCTTCTCCTCCTTGTCCAGAAATCTCCCTTGCTCTCTTGCTCTCTCTCTCTCAATCTGCTCATGAAAGAATGAATGATCTTTTTCTCCTTTTCCTCCCTTAATCCAACCCTAAGTGACTTTTGCGTGATCCCTAAATCCAATGGCTGAAATAGATTTAGATCTATGGCTGAGATTAAATGCACATTTAAATCTCACTTTCTATTTTTTAATTCACCCCACTTTAATAAAGACCCACTTAGTCATTTATTTCCAAAGTCACTTTTCCTTTCTAATTGTTCATTGACTTTATAAAAGTCACTTTAAAATTAGACTTAGTAACTTTATCACTTAAAGTCACTTTTAAATTAGATTTAACTTTATAAAAATTATAAAGTCACTTTAGGAGAAAAATTAAATTCTTTTGGACACATTTCCCTAGGCCAAAGATCAAAGCCTAAGGGAACCACCTGTCCTCCGGTACCAAATTTCAACATGTTTTTCGTTTGTGTCGCTTATGTGTGATTGTTTATTATGGTTTTACTGCACTGTTTAACAAGTTATTGATGCACTGATTAAAGATCAACACATGATAAATTGATTAAATCATAAGTTCTCTAGGTATATGTTGGTTTCTCTAATAACAATATCATGTACACGCTAGTTCACTTCACAGAAGTAGCATATATAAATCTATTTGGGAAATGAAAAATTGTTGAACTGATAATATTGGTTCACCCCCCCTCTCAGTATTATTTCCAACAATCAAAACCCCTTTCAAACCCTTAGAGAGGTCTCCTCCCTCTTCTCCACACATTACCTCCCTCTCCTCCACACATTAATACACCTAATGACTCATCTTCATCTCCTTCATCTTCATCATTAGCTAGTTCTCCCTTACAGACTTGGGAAATTTTCCTGATGGTTATCTAAAACATCTCCCAAGATTCAATGGAGAAACATGTCCCTCAACAAAGGATCATGTATCAGCCTTCCTAGATTTTGCTGACAATATGAACATAAAAGAGGAAAATGTTTATATGAGATTATTTGTGCAATCCCTAGAAGGAAATGTTAGGATTTAGTTTAGGCAGCTAAGAGTTGACTTTATCAGAACTTGGCATGAATTCATAACCATCTTCAAAAACCAATCGGGGGTAAAGAAAGATATTGTTTACTTCCTTACTGAATTTGAGGAATTAAAGAGAAACCCAGGAGAACTAATGGTTGAATTCATTAAAAGATTCAACAAACTCTAAAATAAAATTCTTGTTGATTGTAAACCACCACCAGCAGTTGCAAAGGTCAGATTTTCCAAATTTTTTGATGATCAATTTGCAGTCATGCTAAGGGAAAGAGTTTCTAATACCTTAGAAGACATGCATACAAATGCTATAGAGGTAGAAGCCAATAGGCCAGCTTCTGGTAAACTTAAGGCTAAAGAAGAAAAAAGAAAGAAACTAAAAGCTAAGATTGATGATTCATCCTCCTCTAAATATAAACTTGAAGATCAAAAAATTGATGAAATTACATATTTGGTTAGGAACCTTTCTAATAGGATTTCAAAAATTGAAACACATCCTAGAGCCACTAAACAAACTACTGTTAGACCTCAAACTCAAACTCAATTTAGAAGAGCTCCTCAAATTCAAATCCTTCAGAGATCAAGTTCTGATCAAAATATTCAGCCTCCTTTTCTCATTGATGATCAACAGTCAGAAGACTCGGACCCTTTAATCATTCAAGATATCAATAATATTGATTCATCAGCAATACAAATGGCCATAATTCCTTCATCTTCATCTTAGTCTTTTGAATTAGAAGTAGGGGATACTCAAATTTTCAGATACCAAGCATTCTCTGAATTTTTAATTACAAAATTGACTAAAAGATATGATCTAAGGCCTAGGTTAGGTCCTAGTAGACCTCCAAGATCTACCACCATAATTGAACCTACAATGAAAACTATTCAAACACAAACTCTATCGTCTCACACTACAAAGTCATCCACTGAAACCCTTCCTTTTGATAAGACTTTTTTGACTACTTTTAATATTGAAAAGGAATTGGAAAGGGTTAAGATTCTTATACCTTTAGCTGAACTTTCCAAAAATCCTGGTTACAAAAATCAAGTGTCTAAATGGATATAGTCTTCTAGTGTAGATGTTGAGGGAGATGTTATTAGTCTGCGTGATGAAAAACCCTCGGTTGTATTTGGCCCTAGTTCGGATATGATCGATGAAATTGTTCCACCATTTTATGTAACATTAAAAGCTCACGATTTTCTTTTGTACAACTGCATGTTGGATTCTAGAGCCTCTCATAACCTTATGCCAAAGGTAATAATGGACTATATTCAGTTACAAGTCACCCATTCCTATCATGATCTTTACACCTTTAACTAAAATAAAGTACCATGCTTAAGATTGATCAAAGACATAGTTGTGACCTTAGCTCAAATACCTGTCAAAAGTATAGTTCTAGACATAGTTGTCACTAATATTCCTGCCAAGTTTGGCATGCTTCTATCTAGATCATGTTGTGCTAAATTTGGAGGGGCACTTCAGATGGACATGTCTTTTGCTACTGTCCCAGTTTATGGAGGTGAGAATTTAAGGCTATATAAGGAAGTTCATTTTATTCATACTATTTGTAGGTTTGATCAAGCAAAGAACCACCCTATCTATGCAGTAGATCAAGATTTTGGTTGCTTTCACTTGTCTTCACAAAATGATTCAAACACTCAACTTGCCATTGAAAATATTGTTTCCCAGCCTAAAGTGGTAGAATCAAACATCTGGAAACTTTATTTTGATGGCTCTTGCTCAAAAGAAGGAGCAGGAGCAGGGATTGTTCTTATATCACCAAATAAAGAAAACATAACTCAGTCATGTAAACTTGAATTTGAAGTCACTAATAATGTGGTTGAGTATGAGGCTTTTCTTCTTGGTCTTGAGTTAGCTAGGAGTCTAAAGGTCCAGAACTTGAGTGTATTTTCTGGTTATGAGCTTATAGTAAACCAGGTTATAAATCTGTGTCGGACCAAACACCCAAGGCTTAGATCCCATAGAAATGAAGCTTGGGACACAAATGAGAATTTCTTCCAAGGTTTTAACATAACTACTATTCCCAAAGATGAAAACATGAATGTTGATTCACTGGTTGTCTCAGCAAGCTCCTTCAAAATCCCTGAGCCAGTATCGTTAGAATACCAATTCCAAGTCAAGTATCGACCATCAATTCCTGATAACCTTAAACACTGGTAGATTTTCGAAGACGATGAACAATTGAAATCTTTCCTTCAAGTTATTGATGAATTCTCAAATATGCAAATTGAAGAAGAACAACAAGTTGTGCAAGAATTAGATGAACAGAATCCAAAAAAATCATTCAGTCCTAAAATTCTTGATCATGATATCATCTAGTTATCTAATAATTTTATCCATAAAGGACTAGTCCCATTGGAAAAACCATTTGATAATAATGATGTATCTAAAAATCCCTTGTTTCACTCACCAGAAGAGGAAATCGAAGAATGTAATATTGGGACTTTGGAAGATGTGAGAAATATTAAACTGTCGACTTTGGAAGATGTGAGAAATATTAAACTGTCTTCAAATTTACCTTTGGATGTTAAAGTAAAATACCTGAATCTTCTTAAGAACTACAAAGATGTTTTTTCTCGGTCTTATAATGAATTGAAAACTTATGACACATCCTTGATTGAGCATAAGATTCCTTTGAAACCAGAAGAAAAACACTTTCAATAGAAACTAAGAAGAATTAATCCCATACTATTGCCCACTATTGAGAAGGAACTTAAAAATTTGCTTGATGCTCATATCATAGTGCCTTTAAGGTATTCTAATTGGGTAGCCAACCTAGTTCCTGTTAGGAAGAAGAATGGTGAGATTAGGTTATGTGTAGATTTCTGAAACCTGAACAAATCATTCTTAAAGGATAACTATCCATTGCCTAAAATGGACCATCTACTCCATAAATTTTCAGGAGTTAATAGGATTTCTATGCTAGATGGAGTTTCAGGTTATAAACAGATTATGGTAAGTGAAGCTGACCAAAACAAAACTGCTTTTACCACTCCTTAGGGTACATTTATATATGCCAGAATGTCATTCAGGTTAACCAATGCTAGAGAAACTTTCCAGAGAGCTACGTATTTAGCATTTGTAGGTAAAACATCTGAATTTACTGTTATTTATTTAGATGATTTAACTATTTTCTCTGATTCTGATGAAAGTCATTTAAAACACTTGAGCATGGTTTTTGACAGGTGCAGGAAATTTGGCATATCCATCAATCCGAAGAAATATTTGTTTGTTGTGAAGGAAGGGAAATTACTAGGGCATATTATCTCCAAGGAGGGAGTTATAATTGACCCAAAGAGAGTTTTAGCTATTCAGACCCTATCTCTACCAAGGAATAAGAAATAGATTCAAACCTTCCTTGGAAAGACCAATTTTCTCAAAAGGTTCATCCCAAATTATGCTGAGATAGTTAAAGATATAACATATATGCTTAAGAAAAATAATGAAGTGAAATGGACAACCCTGCTAGGTATGCTTTTGATAAGATAAAAAAGGCTATATCTGAGGCCCCTACATTAGCTAGCCCTGACTATTCTTCACCCTTTAGCATATTTTCTTTTGCATCTGAAACAACATTTGTTGTTGTACTTTTACAGAAGAATACAAATGGTGATGACCAACCCATAGCCTTTTTTCAAAAGTAATGAGAGATGTTGAACTCAGGTATGATATTATTGAAAAACAAGCTTATGCCTTAATTCAAGCCCTCAAAGCCTTTAGAACGTATGTCCTGCATTCACACATCACAACTTATGTCCCTAATTATGTTGTTAAAACTGTCTTGACTCAACCTGATACTAATGGGAGAAGAGGGAGATGGATTGCTAAAATCCTTGAATTTGACCTTGAAATAAAAACCACAAAGCTAGTAAAAGGCCAAGGCCTGGCCAAATTGTTAGCTGAATCCAACTATAAAGTATTGGGGATAAATCTGGTTTCTAAAATGTCATCAAGGGAGAATCCACAAGAACCTTCCTCAATATAATCTTGGGAGAATCCACAAGAACCTTAACAACAGAGGAGAATCCACAAGAACCTCTTCCTTCAGATCAAGCCATTCTTGTTCACATAGAACACAAATATCTACTTTCTGATTGGTATTCTGATATTGTGCAGTTTCCTAGAAATTTTCAATTTCCAACTGAGCTAAATTTGAAACGGTGGAAAGTCGTCAAGCTTAAAGCAGTGAAATATTACATTATCAATGCTAATTTATATTGGAAAGACCCTCTTAATATCCTTATTTTGTGTTTAACTGAAAATGAAACAAAAGGAATTATAGATCAGTTCCATGTAGGGTTTTGTGGTGGACACTATGCCTAGAGAGCAACAACCTACAAAATTCTAAAAGTAAGTTTCTATTGGCCCACTCTTTTCAAAGAGGTTGGAGCAAGAGTAAGAAGTTGAAAATCATGCCAATTGTTTGCAGGAAAACAGAATCTGTCAGCACTTCTGTTGGTTCCAGTATCATTTGATGCTCCTTTTCTTCAATGGGGATTAGACTTTATACGGGAAATTCATCCACAGTCAAGCAATCAACATAATTGGATTCTAACTGCCACAGATTATTTTACCAAGTGGGTAGAAGCCATACCTGTAAAAAATGCCACTGATATTGTTGTGATTGAATTTATTGAAGAAAACATCCTATCAAGATTTGGATGTCCTCAACAAATTGTTACATATAATGCAACAGCTTTCAGCAATATTAAAATGACTGAATTCTGTCAAAAGTATTCAATACTTTTACATCATTCTACACCATACTATCCACAGGGTAATGGGCTAGCAGAGTCTTCCAACAAGAGCTTAGTTAAGGTCATTAAGAATACCCTTGAATACCATAAAAAGAGTTGGGACAACCATCTTATTCATGCCATTTGGGCAAACAGAGTTTCTCCTAAGAGATCAACAGGCAAGTCTCCTTTCCAATTAGTTTATGGTAAGGAACAAGTTTTTCCTAATCATTTAACTTTACCTATTATGAGGTTCCTCCAAGAATCCTATGAAGAAAAGGGTGATTTCTCAAGAAGGATTAATCAAATTATTGAGTTGAATGAAGACAAGGATGAAATTCAGTACAAGCGAAGGAAATACCAGAACAAAATGAAAGAACTGTTTGACAGAAAGGCTAGAGAAAGAAATTTCAAGAAGGGGGGCCTAGTACTCAGATGGGATACAAGGAGAGAAGACAAAGGCAAACATGACAAATTTGACAACCTCTGGTTTGGTCCATTCAACATTGCATAATTCAAAGGGAACAATACATTTCCCCTACAGAATCTAGAAGGAGAGTATTCCTCATTGGCAGTCAATGGGAGATAGTTGAAACATTACATTCAGTATTTGATTCTTCATTCATTCATCATTTGTAAATATTCAGAGAGCTTATTTATTTTTGAAAATTTCAAGTGAGTATCTATTTCAACAAAGTCTCCATAGACCGAGGAGAAGGCACTTGGATCTGCGTGTTCTCTGCATCCCACAGGGGGAAGCAGTCCCCAGCTGGAGCCAATGTTGTAACATTATTTAGTTTTTATAAGTTAGCATATTAGTCAAAATAATTTCAAAATGTTAAGTTAGGATATGGATGCAAGATAAAGAAAAGTTAAAATGTTAGGAAAATTTGATGTTTTATAGGCATCCATATCAATAAAATGTTAGGTGTTAGATGCCCTAAATAAAGAAGGCAAAGGAAAATAAAATGTTAGGGAAGCAAAAGAAAAGGAAGGCTTCATTTTATGTTTTTGAAAAACACAGGCTGCTAGTCCAAATGCGCCATAACCAAACTTAAATTGTGTTTTCATGTGCAGAAGAAAAAGAAAGAAGAGTGAAGGTTGTTCTAAGGTTGTATATTAATTCTGAAGCATTAATACTATTCCTAAGTTCTAAATCCCTATCCCTAAGTATTAATGCTAACCTAAGTTTTAAACCCATATCACCCCTCTGCTAATCCATTCCCTTCAATTTCATTTTACTAAGTTAACTCCCCCCTTATATTTCATATTTTCTGACATTACATTAAATATCGATTCCTGACCCTACCAATCAATCCTGTCACATCACGGTTAATTCTCTGCCATATCACTCTTCATCTCTGCCTATCTCCTCTCAGCCAACGGACCTCATGCAATTTCGGCCCCCCTCACCATCCGAGCTTGACTGGAGGGGGGGTCCGAAATGGGCGGTATTCAAAATCGTGTTGACCCCTACTTGGTAACTCCACAACATTTCAGACCCCCCGTGAGTGAAACCACAAACCTTTCAAACCCCCCTGAAAATATGCTTCCTTATTCCCGATACTGCTTACCTGACTATTGTACTTCCACCATTCCTCTATTGCCACCTCATTTGTCCGTTAAACCACATCAAATCATATTCATCCCCTCCACAATCAACCTGTTAAGCATTTAATTTGCTTAGTCGTTAATTCAACAAACCCAAGCCACCAAGGGAAAACCGTAATCCCTATATGAACCTCCTTCTTATCTATTTATGGGTTACATAATTCATGTTCTATCACTGTCATTGATTTGATTATAGTTTGCTTGCTAGATCCCAACATTGACAACTACCATCGACACTCTTTGTCTCATCATTTCTAGATTATTCCTTTTATTCCTGTGTCTAGAACCTTTTGTTTGTCTGTAAATTGCCTCTTTCTAATCCATTTACACTCTCAGTCATAACCAACATGCCTCCAAAGCACAAAGGACCAGAGGAGATTCACAATCCTTTAATTTATCCTCATGTAGATCTTCACCATGTCCCTATGGCTGATAAAGACTACAAAATTCACGAACCACTTTGTGAGCTCAACCTTTTCGGGATGTACTGTTGGCTCAAAGATAAACCTACCTCACTACATATTTCCTCGCACCCACAACACTCCTAATTTCATTAGAAAATGTCATGCTTCATATTTGCCAAGCCAAAGGTCCATAGTCAACCCCACTGGACAAATTTTATTCACCATAGCCCCACAGGCTATTGATTAGATGATGTAAGCCCCCACAGTAAACAATGTTACCCCATTTTCTTATGAAGCTTTGGTTGAAATATACCAGAAATTAGAATTTTCTAAGAGAGCCCAAACTCTTGAATTATTCTTGACACAAGATGATGCATTACCAAAGAAAAATCATCCTTACCCATCCTCAATATTCCTTGAGAGAGACAAGTAAATAATCACAATCATTTCCTACCTTCTTGGCTACTACTCTGATCAATGGGTAGATGAGGCCATTATAAGATTTTTCATCCATCTTCTCTGTTGATGCAAAGCCCTCAATTGTGTTCAATTTCAGCCATTTCCTTGCAAAGTCTATTCATCAGCAACTGGTCAAGTTTCCCACAAAGGAGGTATTCAAATATGTCTCTATCTTAGTCTACACGTTCCTATATTTTCAGGGGGACAACATGAACCTATATTTGCAAAAGCTGGATGAGAAGGGAAACCAACAGTCGGTCATTTTCTAGACTACTCTAGTTATGAAAGAGTACAAAGAATATTCTTATAAACAGTTTACTGAGATGTTTTTTCACCCAACCATAGGCCTCCTAAGTGGCAAAAAACAACCAAGGATTAGTGAAGAAATAAAAAAGGTCTTGCAGCTATCAGAACAAGTGCAAATAGGAGACTACTACTTGTATGAAAATTACACAAAAATAAGGATTTTTGGATGCGAACGCCCACCTTATAAGCTACCAAAATTCCTCCCAATGAGGATTTTTGCGTTAGAATGCATCGGGAAGATGATCAACATGGATGACGTCCATTTTGTTGCTACTAAGAAAAGTCTCAGTTTAAGATAAAAACGCAGGTTGGTCCATTCATTTGCAACAACGGGACAACAGGGAAAGAGGCAGACAAACTTTTGAAGGAAATGCAGTTTAATCTCAGTTTTACCTGGTATTATGATCCATTAGGGATCATTTCTATATTAAGGGTAGAAACCAAGTCTACTCCTTACTTTCACACACCTAGGCCAGAAATAGAAAAGTATAAGAATAAGCTAGAGTGGGTAGAGAACACATTATAGGAGGCAGAAGAACAACAGGTCTCCTCATCAACAGTGAAGACTACTACAATGCAAGAGAATACATCCAAAAGGAGCAGAGTGTTGGAAATACTGAGAGGGGGGTGAATCAATATTTCTTTTCAATTCTTATTTTTACCAGTTAAATCATTTATATTTAGAACACAAAATGAACAATAGGAATAAATGATTTTATTAATATAATATTTACAATAAATCAGATACAATGTATATAAGGCTCCAATCTGTTGCCAAGCACCAACTTGGACTTTTTGTGAGGCTCCGACCTCCAGGGCACCAACCCTGTCTTGTTAAGGCACTAACCTTGGATTTAGGAGCACCAACTCCAAGGACACCAATCCTTCCAATTCTGAGGTACCAACCCCAAGGGCTTTGACCCTATCTTTTCAAGATATGTTTGGTGGTAATTCTTTGCTCCAAAATATTCTTCACTGAGTTCTATCATTCTACAGCTTTACTATTGTTTCCATGCTACATCATTAATGACACCCTGTCTTCATATGAAGGAGTCTTCCCAACTCTTCATATTGCCCACACAGAGTCTGCAAAGTTACCTCATGATGATTTCAAATAGGCATCATGATCTCCAATAATGTTTCCAAGATTTTTTGAAGCTTTCCAACAAGATATATGCGTTAAGCCTCAATGTATGCATAAAAGCAATTCTCTATTTTCAAGCCTCTGTTCTTATTGTCACTTTAGGAGTGATTGTCGTGGTATCTTACTTCCAAAGAACATACTCACAAATACTTCAACGCTGGTGTTTTCTACTGCTCCCTTCAACCGATGACTAATGAAATCTTACTTGGCTGGTTTGAGGTCAAACAGATCTTCGTCTTCTGCTGGCCGTTCGGCTTCCTTCTATCCTGCTGGACCTTCGGCTTCCTTCTGTCCTGCTGGACCTTCGGCTTCCTTCTGTCCTGCTGGTCCTTCGACCTTTTTTTTGTCCTGCTGGACCGTCAGCTTCCTTTTGTCCTACTGGACCTTCGACTTCCTTCTGTTCTATTGGACCTGCAGCTTACTCTGTTTCTTCCAATTCACCAATTGTGAACTTTCCTTGTTCTCTGTTATAGATGCCTAATACGCCTGACTTTTGGCTTCCTTTTTCGCTTCCTTGATCTTCGGCTTCCTCTTCACTCGCTCGACCTTTTGGCTTCTCGACCTTCGACTTCTCGATCTTCAGCTCCCTCTATCTCTTCGAGTTCACCAATACTCAAAAGATACGTTCATTTGGAAGAGAGGCCAACTTATGATGTCGCATATTAAACTTATATCAGAGAGGCCCTTTCATCCACAGACTTAATTATTCAGGGAAATTGCATCACAAGAGAGGTTATACCCATATTGGAGATCCCATGTACCACGTCATTCCTTTAATCGCAATCGCAACTTTCAGAGGTCTTTTACAAGTCGTGCCCATAACATATTTTGTCCTTCGATATCAACATCATCGATCTTCACACATCAACATAGTTAAAACCATATAATGGATGGCCCCATTCGCCACATCATTACCTTAATCGCAATCACAACTTCCAGAGGTCTTCTCATAACATATTTGATCCCCCTACTGCTGATGGAGCGGATGCAATACAATCTTAAGAAGTTGTTAATAAACTCATCGGGTCCACAACCTTATCGCAATCAACGATTTTCCATCGTTACATCTCTTCAAGACTTTCAATATGCGATGAATACGATATTTCTTTAGGACATATTATAATGGTGCAGCGGGTCCACATACATATCACAATTGGTGGATTTCAATGTGGCAAGGCTTTAAAGAGGGTTGAGATGTGGCGGATGCGATATCATATTAAGGGTTGTTACTATAACATGTTCGGGTCCGCATCTATTATCGTAATCACGGTTTTAATGTGACAATAGCTTTAAAAGGGCTTGTGATGTGGTAGATGCGATGTTGTATTACGGCGTATTGTAATGGTCTCATGAGTCTGTATATATATCGCAATCGCAGATTTTGAGTGTTACATTCCTTTGCATTACATAACTTCTGATGCGGCAGTTCTGGTATGGTGGATGCGATATAACAATAGAGCGCGTTCTATTGGAGAAGTCGGGCCCGATAACACTGTTAACTCCTTCGTTATGTTGGCTCCTCCGATATTTCATGCGATATCTCTGATATGGCTCTTACTCTTGAACATATGCGATATTTTAATAAGAACAGTTTGTAACAAACTCTTACTCATGGCTTGGCTTTCGTGTGGCTTCTCCTCACTCTTCCGCTCTTCCAATAGTTGTTGCTCCTATGGCTTATCTTCATGTGACCTCCGATAACTCTGTTTATGCACCTTCACCGATGTGTTCCTTTTTTCTTCTCATGGTTTCCAATGAACTCTTCCTCTTACACTTTAGCTTCATGATGACTTCCGATGAACTCTTCCGATATGCTTCTCTTGCTCTAATAGGTCTTCCTTTGACTTCCGATAGCTCTTCTTTGATAGCTCCTGTTACTTCACGGATCTACTACTTCTGATGAACTCTTCTGATAGATCTTCTTTGACTGCTCCTGTTCTTGACTTCCAAGGGCTTCCTTGATGGCTTTGATCCTTGGCTTCTTGCTTTTGTTTCTTCACGGATCTTCTCTGCTTCTCCTTGGCTTCATATCATCATTTAGTATCCTAGAATATTTCCATATTGACATCAATGACAATCTAGATCAACACAGAGAGGAAGAGTCCCCTTTAGGGACTAATATCTTCAGTGAGGGATTTAAAATCATGTACAAAAAGAAGGCTAAGCTTAGTTCCAAACTAAGCCTTAGAAAATGTTTAGATCAGCAAACTCTTATCACCACTAATGAGCTTCTTGTATCTTCATTAGTGGGTGATTAGTCTACACAGTCTCCTACCACCTCCATAGCCTCACAAGAGCAGCAACAGATTATGCACACAAGTACATCTACTTTAAGCGAGCCAAAGAAGAGCATCATGGATATTTTCAAGGAAATGAAAGTCAGAAACGAAGCCTTGAATATTAACACATACAACCAGTTGTGGAAACAAACTTCAAGTGCCAAAAGTAGGCTACTATCAGCCTTTGACTCAGAGAAGGGGACACAAGTTCCTCAGCCTTAGACACAAGTTCCTCAGCCCAAAGGAACATCAGACTACAAAAAGACATCTTTTGAGTTTGATGTCAAGGATATACATCCCATTGACCAAATGGAGATGCATAAACAAACTGGGGAAATGATCTTCTCTACTGTAACTAACACAACTATGACTTTGTCCAAATTACAGGTCACACTAGAAAATGTTCAGTCACAGCTAAAGATGGAGAACCTTTCAGCTCTTTCCAAAGATACCAAGATTAAAACCTTAGAATATTTGGTAATCAAACTGGGTTATGATCCTGCAAACATCAATTCTGCAGAGGAGATGATCACAAAGAAGAATTTGGATATAGTAGCACTAAGGAAATAGTTGAAACTCCCAACTACTGAAGATACTCTAGCAAAGGATATTACAGAGACAGAGACTAAAAAGTCAGACATGATGAAACTCATCAGGGAGCAGACTACTCAACTTTAGCAAATGGAGAAAAACATGGATAAATTGATCAAGGAAAAGGAAAAATATGCTAAAAACATTGCCCGTTTAGAAGCACTTCCTATCACAGTCATTCTGACTGCCATACCAACTACCACCAGTACAAGAGATAATGCAGACCAGTTGGCCCATGCAGTCCAAAATATGTCCTTGCAAACTAAAGAGATTAAGAAACTGCATGATCAAGTAAAGCTATTGGAGGATCATCAAAATAAATCTGACATTTTTCATGCAACAGAGCTTCAAAGAGCTTAGAATCAAATAGAAGCACAAAAGAAATCAACAACTGAGTCTTCCATTAGCTACACTCTTGGTAATGTCAAGGAAATTATCTAGAACGACATCATAGAGGAGATTGATGAAATCTGACCATCTATCCAGATTTTTTTTAGCAAAAGGAGTTAATGGAAAAGGCAAACCAGATAATTGCCAATATAAATGCTCAACTGGGAGAAATTCCTGCTACATCCAACAACATTACAAGGTTTCTTAATTCTAAAAACAGGTATGAACTGGATGATCTAGGGGTGGATGACAGGATAGAGACCATTCTAGAGGTGAAGAAAGTTCTGACCAAAAAGAACTTAGTAGTGCATTTGACAGAGAAGTGTTACACTCTTGAAGTGGCAGTCAATAGATTTTTCACAAGGATTGATGCCTTAAACAAGAAGGGTCTTC
>APFE031299691.1:70350-91267 GCA_000404065.3 Pinus taeda | reverse complement strand
TGATGTGAACTTGTCATCGAGTGCAAAGAACTTGCCATTAGGGCATGCAAGCTCTAAGGTACTAGAAGGGAGTCTCTCCGTCAACTTCCTGGATAATGAGCTGAAGGCGACAGGAAGCGACTGTGTCGAAGGAGGGCCATGATGCATCCCACATCATCAACACGAGGCAAAGTGATGCAAAATGATTTTGGATGACAGAGAATCAGGAGTTAGTGTAACTACAGAGGGCCTAACTCTTGAACTTATCAATGACATGTTTCCAGAGTTTGGCAGCTTTTGGACACATAGGATCGGTGGTCATGATCACGTGGCAAAGATCAAATGGAAGGCAAAAAATGAGCGGCCTAACCCAGGTAGGTCAATGATAAAAAGGAGGATATCCCAACCTGACACAAAACAGAAAGTGTCATGTTCAAGAGTGAGCTTCCGACACGACTGATTGAATTTAGAAAATTTCCCCCACTATTTCTGGCAAGTACCCCAATTATTTTTTAATTGCAAACTTGAAGGGGATAATATATGCTTACACTGTCAGATGAATCTGAACTAGTAAGTTTCATGATCCCTAGGAAGGAGAAGCTCATGTTCGTCATCGCGACGAATCCAATGTCATTTTAATGTTTGAACGAGTCCGACAAAGGTGTAACTTGGTATCTTTTTCATGTTTAGAGAGTCTGAAAAAGACACGGAAAAGAAAACTCCATATGGTCCCTTTTCGTACATTTGTGTCTCTCGAGCCTGAAAAAGTAGAAAACGATACTTGAGAGAATTGCTTGACCATTTCATTCAAGGAGTACCTTTTTCATAAATAGTGCATCCCAGCGCGAAAAAGGGGTAAACGTATATTGGGTAGACGACATTTCACAGCCTTTAATGAGTTCAAAATGACAAGAGCTCGACAATCTTTTCGTGTTTAAAGGGTTGGAAAGCACTGGAAAGTGAACCCCCCATTTTATTCTCTTTAACGAGTCAAAGGGAAAAATACTCAGCAATCTTTTCATATGAGTTTTACGAGTCGAGAAAAGAGTTGAAACATGACTCTAGTACCATCATCGAACATCCATCACCTGTCACTGCAGAAAAGGTAAAATGCATTATCCAATTCTTGAGGCAAAATGGGTCAAAAATACCTAAAAACCCTAAGATTTCATGAAAAACTAAATAAAAGGAGGGAAAAGTAATTATTTTTACCATTTACCATTTTACTTTTGTGTGAAAAACTTTTTACCCACTTGTGCCCTAATTTTTCTGGAGCAGATTATGGGAGAGTCGGGAGGTCGTTCGTCGAGTTGTCAGTTGCAGGTAAGAGCCAAGCCATTAAGCTCCATTTCGATACTATTTTTTCATGTTTTTATCCATTTTGTGGATTTCTGAGGGAGGTTTTGCAAAAAAAATTGCCTTCGATCAGTGCGATTTCCGGGCACAGAATCACATCGGCCAGGAGTTGCTAAAACTACCAATTGCGTTGTCGACACAACTGTTTTTAAAATAGGCGTGTCAGCACTATGAACAAATAAAAAATCAAATTTTCTCTGAAATCCACCGTTTGAATCCAAATTTCAGTTGTCAAAAATGATTATTGACTTGAATACATGGTTTTTGTAGGAAAGAAACGTAAAAGATGTTGGATTGGAAAGAATGTGAGCATGAAGATGTGGACACCCAAGCAATGGCTAATCCAAATTGCTTGGATTCCTTAAGGAACTGTGGGCTCCTCAAGTTCTTTCTCACATCAAGAATGCAGGCTCAACCTAAGATGCTTCGATACCTGATTAGTCTCTGGGACGTAAATCGAGAAATTTTTATCATTGGTGACCAGGAGCTTGAGTTGGAGACTTCAGATATTTATTTCATCACCGGAATGTCCCGAAGAGGGGAACCAGTCAACCTATATGGGTCAAGGCCGATTGGGGCAAGCATATCCATGCTACTTTCCAAACACTACCCAGAAGCTCTTAAATCAAAAAGTGGCAAGATTGAGATTGCAACTTTGCGAGATCTTACACTGAGAGTGCTACTGTTGACCATCAATAGAGTGGTTGGGTCCCAATCAGAGCATGAAACCAGCAAGTCGAAGTTTCTGTATGCTATCAACTGTACAACAATGATGATCTTCAATTGGGTGGAAGCCATGAAGATCAACATGAAACGCCAACTATCAAAAGCCAAGGTGGGGAATCTGAAGCAATTTTGCTTCAGATTTGCGCTAGTGACATTCTTCCTGGAGCGGGTTCCATTGTTCCAATACCAACAAACTGAGGTGGATCCGCCGATGCCACAAGACCCATGGATGGTCCGTTGGATCCGGTTGATGCCTAGAATCACCAAGGGCCAGCATATGTCCTACAAGCCTGCCTTTTTCTCATGGCTACAACGATATCTAATCGTAGTGGAGGATTGGCCTTACAGCGGTACCGACTTCTGCAGAGATCCAGATATGCCGCTTCCAGATGGGGAGGATTTCAATGATGAAGGTAAAAAATCATTTTTTTTAATTTTTTGATCTTTAATTATTTTTTATATATATGTGTTTATAACATTTTGTTTTATCAATGTAGATGTTGGACTAAAGCGTCTTGTCTGGATGTCTCGGATAGCCAGGCGCGTCGCTCGTCAGTTTAATGTCGCTCCTTATCAGGAAGGAGGTGACAACAAGGAGGAGAAAGCGAGGAACCTTAAGGGGTTGACTCGTGGGATCCTAGAGTATGCCCCGGTGGGGGACATCCCATGCTAGTACCAAAGGCATACGGTGGGGGTATCTGATCGGATCCACCGATTGCTGACTCGTGTAGCACGAGAAGTTACATGTTACCATGATCACCATGTTGATTAGTTCCTAGGTCCAGCATTCACATTTTTGAGGCCTGCGTGCCACGAATATATGAGGCCTGCGAGTCGCGGATGTTATTCAAACACAATTTTTTTTTTGGGGGGGGGGTTTTGATGTATCAAACATTATTGCCATATATATGTTGTATTTTCTTGCTTACTATGGTACAAATGATTTGTTTTAGTTTTTCACATGTTTCATAAATGTCTATCCAACACATAATTAGCTAATGCATCTATCAATGTATTCATGTGTCAGGGAATATGATGATATGTAATGTAATCAAAATTTCTCTCTAGTAGATGAATACGTAGATACATTCTCAATATCTGAGGGTTTCTGATGGAATATTGCCCGTTGAGTTGAAGGACGACAAGCTATGAATCCAGGTTGATAACTAATTCCCGAATGTCAAGAGCAATGACTTCTGACAACAATTCGATAATTGCACTACACTCAACAATGTTATTAGTTGTACAACCTAAACAAATACCTTGAAGAACAATCAACTCACATGAGGGTCATAAATGGCCCATGCCGCGGAGGATAGATTCTAGGTACTACGACAAGCACCATCAACCAAACTGATGTGAGGAGTCACAAACATAGTAAACAGGAAAGTTGTTTGAAAACTAACACACCAAACCACATTGTACAAAAATGAATGACACACTAATGTACATAAGTAACCATGCAATATAACCTAATCATAGTACTTTATGAGATACAACCCATTTCGGGGCTTGTCTAAAGGATTTCCTTCATAGTCAATTAACTCATAGGCCCCTTTTTGCAACACACGTTTAAAAATGTAGGGCCCATGCCACATGGGTTCAAACTTGCCTACCCCCAGCTTATCATTAGCTTGATCATATAGTAAAACCAAGTCACCCTCAGAAAATGCATGAGGGGAAACTGACTGATCAAAATGGGACTTGACTCGCTTCTTTTGTGCTTCAATGACCAAGGCAACAAGGCCTCGACTCTCATCCAGTAGTTCTAAATACAAGAGGTGCTCTTCTTGAGGTGAAGTTTCGGGGATAAGTTCGACATCTAGCTTGAGTGAAGGAATTTCGCACTCAATCGGTAACATTGCTTCCAGACCATAGACAAGCTAGAATGGTGTGAAACTAGTTACATCCTTGGCCGAGGTTTGGTAGGACCATAGAGCTGAAAAGAGCATGAGATGCCAATTTGACCTATGCATCCCAATAGTACGCTGAAGTATTGTAACCAAAACTTTGTTCACAGCTTCAACTTGACCATTAGCCAGAGGGTAATACGGGGTGTAGCCATTGTGGCGTAAACCCAACATAGAGGTCAGCTTGACCATCCTGTAATCTCAAAAATGGGAGCCATGGTCAGTGACAATGGCTTGAGGTATGCCGAACTTGGAAATAACGTGATTGAATAGAAATTGAGCCGTCGTTTTATCGTCTGCAGAGTATGCAGGCACCGTTTCGGCCCATTTGGTGAAATAATCCACAACAACGATAATATAACCATGCCCCCCAGTCGAAGGAGGGTTACATGTCATATAGTCAATGCCCCATTTGGAAAAAGTACCAACAGTAATGACGGGCTATAGGTGAGTGGGCGGGGCTCGCATCTTGCGCTAGTAAATTTGGCATTCATGACACTTGCGAACGGCAAGGATGCAATCCCTAAAAATGGATGGCTAGAAATAAACAACGCGAAGGATTTTTTGAGCAGTAGCATATCCAGACATATGACCACCACATGCCCTAGAATGGCAGTCATTAAGAACCCTCTCAGCCTCCTCGAGAGTAAGACATCGATGAAGAACTGAATCGACACTGATACATTATAAAGTATCTCCAATAATACGGTAGGGTTGGGAGTGATGCCAAATGTGTAGGCTATCATCCTTAGTCAACGCGGACCGGAACATGGACTTCTGGAGATACAAGATGATATCACTGTACCATGGGTCAATGGTTCTAATCAATAAAAGAGTCTCGTCTGGGAGCTACTCATCTGCACCAACAAGGAGAGATGTAGAAGGAAGGGAGCAAATCAACTCGGTAAAAACTAGTGATTTCTTAGATTTGGCAGTTGTAAACACCAAATCGAATTCTTCAAGGATGACAATCCATTTAGAATACTTGCCCCCAGCAACTGACGAGTCGAGATGTAGGTCATGGGGTTGCATTCAAAAATCACAGTGGTAGCCCATAAGAGAGTGTAGTGCCAAAAGCGCTGAACAACTTGTACAGCAGCCAAAGACAACTTCTTGACATGAGCATAACGCGTTTCGGTGTCGAGGAGATTGCGACTGAGGCAGTAAATAACATGTTCATTAACTTCGTCATCGTCTTGTACCAACATCATAACAATGGTACTAGAGGCTGTAGCTAAATAACAGAAGTATCGTGATGATAATCCGAGGGATGTAACAAAGGATAATTTATGAGGACAGCCTTAAGGGCATCGAAAGACTTTTGGGAAATCTCATCCAAAACAAAGGGATTTCCTTGATTGAGCAAATAGCTCAGCATAATTAGGTACGAAACGGCAAAGAAAAATTGCTTTTCCCTGCAAGCTCTGCAGTTGGTGCAACAAAGATTGAGGGGGTAAATTAAAAATGGCCTCAACTTTAAGCGGATCAAGGTGAATGCCTTCCTCAGAGAAAATAAAGCCGAGGAGTCGTCCAGATTCGACATAGAAAACACATTTATGCGGATTCAATAGAATGTTGTAGTGTCTGCAGCGAATATAAATCTACTGAAGATGTTCAAGGTGATCATGGCGCTTACGAGAATGTGCGGGTAGGTCACCCAAGTAAGGTTGAACAATGTTTCGAATGTCATGAAACGCATAGGACATCGCCCTCTGAAATGTAGCCCCGACATTTTTTAGGCCAAAAGGGAGATTTTTGTACACTAAATTACCCCATGGAAAGATAAAAGTTGTCTTTTCTTGATCTATCGGCATAATGTTAATTTGGTTGTAACTAGAAAAACCATCCATAAAGGAAAAAATTCACTCCCAGCACATTCATCAATGATCTGATCAATGAAGGAAGTGGGATAGTTATCCTTCGGACAGGCACGATTGAGATCATGGTAATCGACACAAACACAGATCATGCCTTGTTTCTTCGCCATCGGTACAATATTTGACACCCAATCTGTGAGAGGGATCGTATAAATAAATCTAGCGTTGAGAAGTTTTTCAACTTCACCCTTGATAGTTGCCGCTTTCCTAGGGTGCACTGGGCGAAACCGTTGGTGAATGGGCTTTGCGTAAGGATAAGTCGGTATTTCGTGCACGACGATGCTAGGATCAGTGCCAGGCATTTCCTCATATGACCACGTTGTTTCCCTCAGTTAGGCCCCCCATTAATGCTCGAACGATTGCCCCACGCCGCAAAACAATATTAACACGCAACATAATCCAATTTATCGTCAAGCAAGTCTAACCGCGGAGTTCTGCATTAACGCCAGCACGATCACACCTGCCAGGATTGCTTCCATAGGATCCGCCGAGCCGCAAAGAAAAGGGGGAAGGGTGCAACACAAGGACTTCCCGAGAGGTCACCCATCCCAATACTACTTTAGCCCAAGCACGCTTAACTATCGAATTCTAATGGAATCCAGTGCATTAACGTTGGTATGATCGCACCTACAAAGATCTCACCCCCTCCCCCTCTTCAAGGGAGACCACCGAGCCAAGGGCAGGGCATGGGGTCCATTCATGGCCCTCGATCCAAAGTGGCTCGGCGCAGGAGCTCACCCTCTTCCCCAACTTGGTGGCGCCTCTTGCCTCGCAGAGAGCCAGCAAACCAAAGGAAGAACGAAGGGGGAAAAGGAAAGGAAGAAAAAAATGAGAGAGAGAGAGAGAAGAAAAAGGCATAAGTTCTGCGGCCACCGATGAAACTACGTGGAGCTTGTGCGGCCTTTCTGTGAACGACCCACGAGTTCCTCCAAAATTCAAATTGCTACAAAAGTATATATGATTTAAACCTCTTACCTACTCTACTATTGTCATCTTTGCTATAGTGATGTGAATGGTCCTATATTCATTGCCCACTGCCACAATATGTTGGCTCTATTGCACTATAATCCTGCTTGTGACTTCTGACCAGGATGATAAATCGGTGCCCTGTTCTCGAATTTCCCTTGGAGCAGTCTTGAGCGAGTCGTTTTTTCCCTCAGTTAGGCCCCCCTTTAATTCTTGAGCGATCTCTTTGTTTGCAAGATTCCATTATAAATCAATATATAAGTAGCCCCACGCCGCAAAACAATATAAACACGCAACATAATCCAATTTACCGTCAAGCACGCGTAACCGCAGAGTTCCACATTAACGTTGGCACAATCTCACCCGCTAGGATCGCTTCCACTGGCTCTGTTGAGCCACACAAAAAAGTGGGGAGAGTGCAACACTAGGACTTCCCAGGAGGTCACCCATCCCAGCGCCACTCTAGCCCAAGCACACTTAACTATGGAGTTATGATGGGATCCAGTGCATTAACGTTGGTATGATTGCACCTGCAAAGATCTCCCCCCCTCCCCCTCTTCAAGGGAGACCATCGAGCCACGGGCAGGGCATGGGGCCCATCCATGGCCGTCGATCCGAAGCGGCTCGGCACAGGAGCTCACCCTCATCCCCGACTTAGCGGCGACTCCCGCCCCACGGGGAGCCAGCAAACCAGGGGAAGAACGAAGGGGGAAAAGGAAAGGAAGAAAAAAAACGAGAGAGAGAGAGAGAGAGAGAGAGAGAGAGAGCGAGGGAGAAAAAGGCGTAAGTTCCACAGCCACCAACGACGTTGCGTGGAGCTCGCACGGCCTTTCCATGAACGACCCATGGGTTCCTCCAAAATTCGAATTCCTACAAAAGTATATATGATTTAAACCTCTTACCTACTCTCCTCATGTCATCCTTGCTACAGTGACGTGAACGGTCCTAGATTCATCGCCCACTTCCGTAATACGTTGCCTATGTTGCACTGTAATCCCGCTTGTGACTTTTGACCAAGATGATAAATCGGTGCCATGTTCTCGAATTTCCCTTGGAGCAGTCTTAAGCGAGTTGTTGTTTCCCTCAGTTATGCCCCCCTCCCCTTAATGCTCGAGCGATCTCTTCATTCACGAGATTCCATTATAAGTCGGTATATAAGTAACCCCACGCCACAAAACAAGATAAACATGCAACATAATCCAAT
The DNA here is from genome assembly GCA_000404065.3 of Pinus taeda. Taxonomy (NCBI): domain Eukaryota; kingdom Viridiplantae; phylum Streptophyta; class Pinopsida; order Pinales; family Pinaceae; genus Pinus; species Pinus taeda. The sequence continues at coordinate 83,249 of APFE031299691.1, read as the reverse complement.
TTACTGTCAAGCACGTGTAGCCACGGAGTTCAGCATTAATGTCGGCGCGATCGCCCCTGCCTGGATCGCTTCCACTGGCTATGTCGAGCTGCACAAAAAATGGGGGAGGGTGAAACACTAAGACTTCCCGGGAGGTCACCCATCCTAGTACTATAGCACAAGAGCGCTTAACTGCGGAGTTCTGATGGCATCCAGTGCATTAACGCTAGTATGATCACACTCGCAAAAGTCTTGCCCCCTCCCCCTCTTCAAGGGTGACCGCTGAGCCGCGGGCAGGGCATGGGGCCCATCCATGGCCCTCGATCTGAGATTTACGCAGGAGCTTACCCTCTTCCTCGACTTGGAGACGCCTCCCTCCATGCAGGGAGCTAGCGAACCAAGGGAAAAACAATGGGGGAAAAGGATAGAAAGAAAAAAATGAGAGAGAGAGAGAGAGAAGAAAAAAGCATAAGTTCCATGGCCACTGACGATGTTACGTGGAGCTCACGCAACCTTTCCATTAACGACCCGCGGGTTTCTCCAAAATTCGAATTCCTACAAAAGTATATATGATTTAAACCTCTTACCTACTCTCCTCATGTCATCTTTGTTATAGTGATGTAAACGGTCCTAGATTCATTGCCCATTGCCGCAATACGTTGCCTCTGTTACACTATAATCCTGCTTGTGACTTCCAACCAAGTTGATAAATCGGTGCCCTGTTCTCGAATTTCCCTTGGAGCAATCTTGAACGAGTCATTATTTCCCTCAGTTAGGCCCCCCCTTAATGCTCGAGCGATCTCTTCATTCGCGAGATTCCATTATAAATCAATATATAAGTAGCCCCACGCCACAAAACAAGATAAACACGCAACAGAATCCAATTTACTATCAAGCACACGTAACCGCAGAGTTCCGCATTAACGTCGACGCGATCACACCCACCAGGATCACTTCCGCTAGCTCCGCTAAGCCGCACAAAAAAAGGGGGAGGGTGCAACACTAGGACTTCCCAGGAGGTCACCCATCCCAGTACTACTCTAGCCCAAATGCGCTTAACTGTGGAGTTCTGATGGGATCCGTGCATTTACGCTGGTATGATCGCACCCACAAATATCTCGTCCCCTCCTCCTCTTCAAGGGAGACCGCTAAGCCATGGGCAGGACATGGGGCCCATCCATGGCCCTCGATCCGAAGTGGCTTAGCGCAGGAGCTTGCTCTCTTCCCCGACTTGGCGGCAGTGTGAAGCCAACGAACCAAGGGAAGAACAAAGGGGGAAAAGGAAAGGAAGGAAAAAAGGAGAGAGAGAGAGAGAGAAGAAAAAGGTGTAAGTTTTGCAGCCACCGATGAAGCTACGTGGAGCTCACATGGCCTTTTCGTGAACGACCCACGAGTTCCTCCAAAATTCAAATTCCTACAGAAATATATATGATTTAAACCTCTTACCTACTCTCCTCGTTTCATCTTTGCTACAATGATGCGAATGGTCCTAGGTTCATCGCCCACTGCCGCAATACGTTGCCTCCGTTTGTTGTAATGTCGCTTGTGACTTCCGACCAGAATGATAAATCGGTGCCCCATTCTCGAATTTCCCTTAGAGCAGTCTTGAGCGAGTCGATGTTTCCCTCAGTTAGCACCCCCCAATGATCGAGCGATCTCTTCATTCACGAGATTCCATTATAAATCAATATATAAGTAGCCCCACGCTGCAAAACAAGATAATAATGCAACATAATCCAATTTATCGTCAAGCATGCATAACCGCAGTGTTCCGCATTAACGCCCACGCGATCGCACCCGTAAGGATCACTTCCACTGGCTCTGTCGAGCAACACAAAAAGGGGGAGGTTGCAACACGAGGACTTCTTGAGAGGTCACCCATCCCAGTACTATTCTAGCCCAAGCACACTTAAATACAGAGTTCTAATGGGATCTGGTGCATTAATGTTGGTATGAGCACACCCGCAAAGATCTCGGCCCCTCCCCCTCTTCAAGGGAGAACGTTGAGCCACGGGCAGGGCATGGGGCCCATCCATGGCCCTCTATCCGAAGCTGCTCAGCGCAGAAGCTCGCCCTCTTCCCTAGATTAGCTGCGCCTCCTGCCCCGCGGGGAGCCAACGAACAAGGGTAAAAATGAAGGGAGAAAAGAAAAGGAAGAAAAGAGAGAGAGAGAGAGAGAGAGAGAGAGAGGAAAAAGGTGTAAGTTCCACGGCCACCGACGATGCTGTGTGGAGCTCGCGCGGCCTTTCCGTGAACAACCCACGAGTTCCTCCAAGATTCGAATTCCTACAAAAGTATATATGATTTAAACCTCTTACCTACTCTCCTCATGTCATCTTTGCTACAGTGATGCAAATGGTCCTAGATTCATCACCCACTACCGCAATATGTTGCCTCTGTTGCGTTGTAATCCCGCTTGTGACTTCCGACCAAGATGATAAATCAATGTCCTGTTTTTGAATTTCCCTTCGAGTAGTCTTGAGTGAGTCGTTGTTTCCCTCAGTTAGGCCCCTCCCTTAAACCTCAAGCAATCTCTTCGTTCACGAGATTCCATTATAAATCGATATATAAGTAGCCCCACACCATAAAACAAAATAAACAACCGTAAAGAGGGGGAAGGGTGCAACACTAGGACTTCCCGGGAGGTCACCCATCCTAGTAATACTCTAGCCCAAGCGCACTTAATTACACAGTTCTGACGTAATATTGTGCATTAACGATGGTATGTTCACACCTACAAATATCTTGCCCCATCCCCCTCTTCAAGGGAGACTGTCGAGCCACGAGCAGGGCATGGGGCCCATCCATGGCCCTCAATCCAAAGCGGCTTGGCGCAGGACCTCACCCTCTTCCCCGACTTGGCGGCGCCTCCCGCCCCGCGAGGACCCAACGAACCAGGGGAAGAATGAAGGGGGAAAAGGAAAGGAAGCAAAAAACGAGAGAGAGAGAGAGAGGAAAAAGGTGTAAGTTCCGCGGCCACCGACATCGCTGCATGGAGCTTGTGTAGCCTTTCCGTGAATGACCCACTGGTTCCTCAAAAATTTGAATTCCTACAAAAGTATATATGATTTAAACCTCTTACCTACTCTCCTCGTGTCATCTTTGCTACAGTGTGCGAACGGTCCTAGATTCATTGCCCACTACCGTAATACGTCGCCTTCCAACCAGGATGATAAATCGGTGCCCTGTTCTCGAATTTCCCTTGAAGTAGTCTTGAGCGAGCCGTTGTTTCCCTCAGTTAGGACCCCCCTTAATGCTAGAGCAATCTCTTCGTTCATGAGATTCCATTAAAAACCAATATATAAGTAGCCCCATGCCACAAAACAAGATAAACACGCAACATAATCCAATTTACAAACAAGCACGCGTAACCGCAGAGTTTCAGATTAAAGTCAGCACAATCGCACCTGCCAGGATCGCTTCCACTAGCTCTGCCGAGCTGCACAAAAAAGGGGGAGGGTGCAACACTAGGACTTCCCAGGAGGCCACCCATCCAAGTACTACTCTAGCCCAAACATGCTTAACTATGGAACTCTAATGGGATCCAGTGCCTTTACACTAGTATGATCGCACCCGCAAAGATCTCGTCCCCTCCCCCTCTTCGAGGGAGACCGCCGAGCCACGCACAGGGCATGGCGAGGAGCCAGCAAACCAGGGGAAGAACAAAGGGGGAAAGGAAAGGAAGAAAAAAACAAGAGAGAGAGAGGTGTAAGTTCCGCGGCAACCGATGATGTTGCATGGAGCTCGTGCGGCCTTTCCGTGAATGACCCATGGGTTCCTTCAAAATTCGAATTCCTACAAAATTATGTATTATTTAAACCTCTTACCTAATCTCCTCATGTCATCTTTGCTACAGTGACACGAACGGTCCTAGATTCATCGCCCACTGTCGCAATATGTCGACTTCGTTTCACTCTAATCCCGCTTGTGACTTCCGACCTAGATGATAAATTGGTGCCTTGTTCTCGAATTTCCCTTGGAGTAGTCTTGAGCGAGTCAATGTTTCCCTCAATTAGGCCCCCACCCAATGCTCGAGTGATCTATTCGTTCACGAGATTCCATTATAAATCAATATATAAGTAGCCCTACGCCACAAAAAAAGAGATAAACATTAAACATAAACCAATTTACTGTCAAGCTCGTGTAACTGCGGAGTTCCGCATTAAAGCTGAAGTGATCGCACATGCCAGGATCGCTTCAACTGGCTTTGTCGAGCCGCACAAAAAAGGGGGGAGGGTGCAAAACTAGAACTTCCCGAGAGGTCACCCATCCCAGTACTACTCTAGCCCAAGAGTGCTTGACTGTGGAGTTCTGATGGGATCCATTGCATTAACGTTGGTATGATCGCACCTGCAAAGATCTCGCCCCCTCCCCTCTTCAAGGGAGACCGCCGAGCCACGCGCAAGGCATGGGGCCCATCCATGGCCCTCAATCCGAAGCGGCTTGGCGCAAGACCTCGCCCTCTTCCCCGACTTGGCAGTGCCTCCTGCCCCACGGGGATCCAGTGAACCAGGGGAAGAACGAAGGGTGAAAAGCAAAGGAATAAAAAAAATGAGAGAGAAAGAGAGAGAAGAAAAAGGTGTAAGTTCTGCGGCCATTGATGACGTCGCGTGGAGTTCGCGCGGCCTTTCTATGAATGACCCACGAGCTCCTCCAAAATTCGAATTCCTACAAAAGTATATATGATTTAAACATCTTACATACACTCCTCGTGTCATCTTTGCTATAGTGGCGTGAACAGTCCTAGATTCATCGCAATATGTCGCCTTCGTTGCACTGTAGTCCCGCTTGTAACTTCTGACCAGGTTGATAAATCGGTACCCTATTCTCGAATTTCCCTTGGAGCAGTCTTGAGTGAGTCATTGTTTCCCTCAGTTGGGGGCCCGCTTAATGCTCGAGAGATCTCTTTGTTTGCGAGATTCCATTAAAAATCGATATATAAATAGCCCCACACCGCAACACAAGATAAACACGTAACATAATCCAATTTACCGTCAAGCACGCGTAACCGCGGACATCCACATTAGAGCCGACGCAATCGCACCTGCTAGGATCGCTTCCATTGGCTCCGCCGAGCCACACAAGAAATGGGGAAAGGTGCAACACTAGTACTTCCCGAGAGGTCACCCATCCCAGTACTACTCTAGCCCAAGCACGCTTAACCATGGATTTCTGATGGGATATGGTGCATTAAGGTTGGTATGATCGCACCCGCAAAGATCTCGCCCCCTCCCTCTCTTCAAGGGAGACCACCAAGCCACGCGCAAGGCATGGGGCCCATCCATGGCCCTCGATTTGAAGCAGCTAGGTGCAGGAGCTCTCCCTCTTCCCCGACCTGGTAGCGCCTCCCACCACGCAGGGAGCCAGCGAACTAGGGGAAGAACGAAGGGGGAAAAGGAAAGGAAGAAAAAAACGAGAGAGAGACAGAAAAGAAAAAAGCATAAGTTTCGCGGCCACTGACGATGTTGCGTGGAGCTCACACGGCGTTTCCATGAATGACCCATGGGTTCCTCCAAAATTCGAATTCCTACAAAAGTATATATGATTTAAACCTCTTACCTACTTTCCGTGTGTCATCTTTGCTATAGTGACGCGAACCATCCTAGATTCATCGCTCGCTGCCGCAATATGTCACCTTTGTTGCGTTGTAATCCTGCTTGTGACTTCCGACCAAGATGATAAATCGATGACCTGTTCTCGAATTTCCCTTGGAGCAGTCTTCAGCGAGTTGTTGTTTCCCTCAGTTAGGCCCCCCCTTAATGCTCGAGCGATCTCTTCGTTCGCGAGATTCCATTATAAATTGATATATAAGTAGCCCCACGCCACAAAACAAAATAAACGCTCAACAAAATCCAATTTACCATCAAGCACGCGTAACTGCGGAGTTCCGCATTAGAGCCAGCGCGATCGCACACGCCAGGATTGCCTCCACTAGCTCCGTCGAGCCGCACAAAAAGGGGGGAGCGTGCAACACTACGACTTCCCAGGAGGTCACCCATCCCAGAGCTATTGTATCCCATTCATGCTTAACTACGGAGTTCTGATGGAATCTGGTGCATTAACACCGGTATGATCCCACTTGCAAAGATCTTGCCCCCTCCCCCTCTTCAAGGGAGACTGTCGAGCCATGCGCAAGGCATGGGGCCCATCCATGGCCCTCAATCCGAAGCGGCTCGGCGTAGGAGCTTGCCCTCTTCCCCGACTTGGCGGCGCCTCCCACCCCGCGGGGAGCCAACGAACCAGGGGAAGAATGAAGGGGGAAAAGGAAAAGAAGAAAAAAGGGGAGAGAGAGAGAGAGAAGAGAAAGGCGTAAGTTTCGCCGCCACCAACGACACTCCATGGAGCTCGCGCGGCCTTTCCGTGAACGTCCCACGGGTTCCTCCAAAATTCGAATTCCTACAAAAGTATATATGATTTAAACCTCTTACCTACTCTCCTTGTGTCATCTTTGCTACAGTGACGCGAACGGTCCTAGATTCATCGCTGACTGCCGCAATACGTCGCCTCAATTGCGTTGTAATCTCGCTTGTGACATTCGACCAGGATGATAAATTGGTGCCCTGTTCTCGAATTTCCCTTGGAGCAGTCTTGAGCGAGTGGATGTTTCGCTCAGTTAGGTCCCCCCTTAATGCTTGAGCGATCTCTTCATTCGCAAGATTCCATTATAAATCGATATATGAGTAGCCCCACGCTGCAAAACAAGATAAACACACAACATAATCCAATTTACTGTCAAGCACGCGTAACCGCTGAGTTCCGCATTAGAGCCGGCGCGATCGCTTCCACTGGCTACGCCGAGCCGCACAAAAAAGGGGGGAGTGTGCAACACCAAGACTTCTCAGGAGGTCACCCATATCAGTACTACTCTAGCCCAAGCACACTTAATGGCGGAGTTCTGATGGGATCCGGTGCATTAATGGCGGTATGATTGTACATGGAAAGATCTCGCCCCCTCCCCCTCTTCAAGGGAGACAGCCGAGCCACGCGCAGGGCATGGGGCCCATCGATGGCCCTGACTTGGCGGCGCCTCACGCCCCATGAGGAGCCAACGAACCAGGGGAAGAACGAAGGGGGAAAGGAAAGGAAGAAAAATATGAGAGAGGGAGACAGACAGAAGAGAAAGGCATAAGTTCCATAGCCACCGACGATGCTATGTGGAACTCGCGCGGCCTTTCCGTCAACGACCCATGAGTTCCTCCAAAATTCAAATTCCTACAAAAGTATATATGATTTAAACCTCTTACCTACTCTTCTTGTGTCATCTTTGCTACAGTGACGCGAATGGTCCTAGATTCATCGCCCACTTCCGCAATACGTCGCCTCCGTTGCGTTGTAATCCCACTTGTGACTTTCGACTAGGATGATAAATCGATGCCCTATTATTGAATTTCCCTCGGAGAAATCTTGAGTGAGTCGATGTTTCCCTCATTTAGGCCCCCCTCTTAATGCTCGAGCAATCTCTTCGTTTGTGAGATGCCATTATAAATCGATATATAAGTAGGCCCACGCTGCAAAACAAGATAAACATGCAACATAATCTAATTTATCATCAAGCATGCGTAACCGCAGAGTTTTGCATTAGAGCCAGCACAATCGAAACTACCGGGATCGCTTCCACTGGCTCCGCCGAGCCGCACAAAAATGGGGGGAGAGTGCAACACTAGGACTTCCCGGGAGGTCACCCATCCCAAAAGTACGCTAGCCCAAGCGCGCTTAACAGAAGATTTCTGATGGGATCCACTGCGTTAACGTTATTATGATCACACCCACAAAGATCTCACCCCCTCTCCCTCTTCAAGGGAGACTGTCGAGCCACGCGCAGGGCATGGGGCCCATCGATGGCCCTCAATCCGAAGTGGCTCGATGCAGGAGCTTGCCCTCTTCCCCGACTTGGCGGCACCTCACACCCCACAGGGAGCTAGTCAACCAAGGGAAGAATGAAGGGGGAAATGGAAAGGAAGAAAAAAACGAGAGAGAGAGAGAGAGAAGAGAAAGGCATAGGTTCCGCGGCCACCAACGATGTTGCATGGAGCTCACACGACCTTTTCGTGAAAGACCCACGGGTTCCTCCAAAATTCAAATTCCTACAAAAGTATATATGATTTAAATCTCTTACCTACTCTCCTCGTGTCATCTTTGCTACAGTGACGCGAACAGTCCTAGATTCATCACCCACTCCTGCAATACGTCGCCTCCATTGTGTTGTAATCCTGCATGTGACTTCCGACCAGGATGATAAATCGGTGCCCTGTTCTCGAATTTCCCTTGGAGCAGTCTTGAGCGAGTTGATGTTTCCCTCAGTTAGGCCCTAATGCTCGAACGATCTCTTCATTCACGAGATTCCATTATAAATCTATATATAAGTAACGCCACGCCACAAAACAAGATAAACACGCAACATAATCCAATTTACTATCAAGCACGCGTAATTGCAGAGTTCCACATTAGAGCCGACACAATCGCACCCGTCGTAATCGCTTCAACCGGCTTCGTCGAGCCGCACAAAAATGGGGGAGGGTGTAACACTAGGACTTCTAGAGAGGTCACCCATCCCAGTACTACTCTAGCCCAAGCACACTTAACTATGGAGCTCTGATAGGATCTAGTGCATTAACACTGCTATGATCGCACCCACAAAGATCTCGCTCCCTCCCCCTCTTCAAGGGAGACCATTGAGCCACGCGCAGGGCATGGGTCCCATCCATGGCCATCGATCCAAAGTAGCTCGGCACAGGACCTTGCCCTCTTCCCCAACTTGGCAGCACCTCACTCCGTGTGGGGAGCCAGCAAACCAAGAGAAGAACGAAGGGGGAAAGGAAAGGAAGAAAAAAATGAGAGAGAGAGAGAGAGAAGAGAAAGGCGTAAGTTCCTCGGGCATTGACGACACCGCATAGATCTCACGCAGCCTTTTCGTGAATGACCCACGGGTTCCTCCAAAATTTGAATTCCTACAAAAGTATATATGATTTAAACCTCTTTCCTACCCTCCTCGTGTCATCTTTGCTACAGTGATGCAAACAATCCTAGATTCATCGCCCACTGCTGAAATATGTCTTCTTCGTTGTGCTATAATCCCACTTGTGACTTCCAACCAGGATGATAAATCGGTGCCCTGTTCTCGAATTTCCCTTGGAGCAGTCTTCAGCGAGTTGTTGTTTCCCTCAGTTAAGCCCCCCCTAATGCTCGAGCGATCTCTTCGTTCACAAGATTCCATTATAAATCGATATATAAGTAGCCCCATGTCGCAAAACAAGATAAACACGCAACATAATCCAATTTACCGTCAAGCACGCATAACCACGGAGTTCTACATTAGAGTTGATGTAATCGCACCCGTCGGGATCGCTTCCACTGGCTCTGCCGAGGCACACAAAAAAGGGGGGAGGGTGCAACACTAGGACTTCTCAGAAGGTCGCCCATGCTAGTACTACTGTATCCCATTCGTGCTTAACTACGGAGTTCTAATGGAATCTTGTGCATTAACACTGGTATGATCACACCCGCAAAGATATTGCCCCCTCCCCCTCTTCAAGGGAGATCATCGAGCCACACGCAAGGCATGGAGACCATCCATGGCCCTCGGTCTAAAGCGACTCGGCGTTGGAGCACGCCCTCTTCCCTGACTTGGCGGTGCCTCACTCCCCTCGGGGAGCCAACAAACCAGGGAAGAATGAAGGGAGAAAAGGAAAGGAATAAAAAACGAGAGAGAGAGAGAGAGAGAAGAGAAAGGTGTAAGTTCTGCGACCACAGACAACACTGCATGGAGCTCGTGCGGCCTTTCCGTGAACGACCCACGAGTTCCTTCAAAATTTGAATTCCTACAAAAGTATATATGATTTAAACCTCTTACCTACTCTCCTTGTGTCATCTTTGCTATAGTGACGTGAACGGTCCTAGATTCATCGCCCACTGCCGCAATACATCGCCTCCGTTGCGTTGTAATCTCGCTTGTGACTTTTGACCAGGATGATAAATCGGTGCCCTGTTCTCGAATTTCCCTTGGAGCAGTCTTGAGCGAGTCATTGTTTCCCGCAGTTAGGCCCCCCCTTAATGCTCGAGCGATCTCTTCGTTCGCAAGATTTCATTACAAATCGACATATAAGTAGCCCCACGACGCAAAACAAGATAAACACACAACATAATCTAATTTACCATTAAGCACACGTAACTGTGGAGTTCCGCATTAAAGTCGACGCAATCGCACCCGCCGGGATTGCTTCCACTGGCTCTACCGAGCCGCACAAAAAAGGCAGGAGGTTGTAACACTAGGACTTCCCGAGAGGTCACCCATCCCAGACTACTCTAGCCCAAGTGCGCTTAACTGTGGTGTTTTGATGGGATCCGGTGAATTAACGCTAGTATGATCGCACCCGTAAAGATCTCGCCCCCTCCCCCTCTTCAAGGGAGACAGTCGAGCCATGCGCAAGGCATGGAGCCCATCGATGGCCCTAGATCCAAAGCGGCTCAGTGCAGGAGCTCGCCCTCTTCCCTGACTTGACGACGCCTCTCGCCCCGCGAGGAGCTAGCGATCTAGGGGAAGAACAAATGGGGGAAAGGAAAGGAAGAAAAAACAAGAGAGAGAAGAGAAAGGCATAAGTTTTGCGGCCACCGACGATGTTGGATGGAGCTCGTGCGGCCTTTCTTTGAATGACCCAAAGGTTCCTCCAAAATTCAAATTCCTACAAAAGTATATATGATTTAAACCTCTTACCTACTCTCCTCGTGTCATCTTTGCTACAGCGACGTGAACGGTCCTAGATTCATCGCCCACTGCCACAATACGTCACTTCCGTTGCGATATAATCCCGCTTGTGACTTCTGATCAGGATGATAAATCATTGCCCTGTTCTTGAATTTCCCTTTTAGCATTCTTGAGCGAGTCATTGTTTCCCTCAGTTAGGCCCCCCCTTAATACTCGAGCGATCTCGTTCGCAAGATTCCATTATAAATCGATATATAAGTAGCCCCACACCGCAAAACAAGATAAACATGCAACATAATATTGAGAGGGGGGGGTGAATCAGTATTATCAAATCAGATACCTTTTCATTTTCACACTCAAATTCATATACTCGACTTCAGTTAAGGGTATACGCGTATATACGTGACTGTATTAAATGCAACAAGCGTATATGCAGCAATCTTATGATTCAGTTAGATTATCTTCAGTAAATGCATCAGAACATTATTAACCACATTAACAGTAAATAGGTGTAGTAAAACATTACAGATCATCACACATAAGAAGCACACATGAACACCATGATGTAAGGTGGAAACCCAATGTGGGTGAAAACCACCTGCTGCAATTCGTCTCTTTATTTCTTCAATAACAAACTTATTTTACAATGTATTGGTGCAGTCCTTTACCAGCACGCAGGCTACAACCTGCAGAGGGCTACAACCCTCTCTCGTTTTCCAGTTACTTCTGGAAGGGAGCTACAACCCCCTTAGCTCTTGTACTAGCGGATATACTAGTACGTAGGTGCTGACCTAGAGAAGGCTGCAACCTTCTTTTCTTCAGGGACCACGTTTCATCAATTTTCAGACTGGATCCATAAGTACAAAACAATCACTGTTGCAATACAATCATTAACTTATACTTGCATCCTAAATCTCTAAATCACCCAATACTGAATCACTGAAACCCTGTCATCAAAAACACAGAACGCAAACCAGAGCCCAGAACTCTGCAACAACTAGTAGAATCAACAGCAACCTGAAATACCAAATCTCATAATGCATACGCTACTTTACTATACCAAAACCGCAGGTATACGCGCTTTCACCTCATACAACCCACGTACAGATCTAAAGATAATTACTTGTACCTTTGCTATTATATCAACCCAATCCAAGCAGCACAAGCCGATAACCAGCAATACTAGATCTTCACACTTCATCAGACATTCATTCCTTACACACACTTTTTGTCTAATGATCTTCTCCTTATATAGGTTAGGATTCTCTCAATACCATGGTCCAAAACCATGTAGAAACAATACCATGAACCCAATACTTGGGGTCGTCACTTTGGACCAAATACTATGGACCAAATACCACGGACCAAAACCATGATTTCCAACATGTACGCGCCTTTACTCTTATTAACCCGCGTGTATATGCGTACGCTCCTTCTGCTTCGCTAACCCGCGTATATACGCACTTTCTTCACGGTCAACCTGCATATATCTCTCTATTTACCTGCTGCACTATGATCTATCCTCTGAGTGAGTTTCCATCACCTGTATCATTCCTTTGAGTGAGTTGCCATCAAGGACAACACCTGAATCATAATGCCAACAATCTCCCCCTTTGGACTTGATGGCAACCACCACACCAAGTCACTCTCCCCCTGACTCAGGCCAAAGGGACCAAAATTCTCTTCCTGTATCCTTCTGCTATCCATACTCCCACTGAGTACCTGCTGAAATCTCTGAATGAGCTCCCCCTTTGTTTATGCCAAGATGTATCAATCCATCCATGCTCCCCCTGAGCAAATGAAATATTTAGGACCAGCACTTCATTCAAAATCATGACTATCATTCATCATATATGATCTGCACCATAATCATCAGCATCTAAACCTACAATACCATTCCTTTGATCAACCAACAGGATGTATCATTTAGCTACATAAGCATCATCACCAACTTCTACACAATGCCAACAATGCATTGTTTGAAGTATATGCTCCCCCTGAGCCAGTGCCAACCATCTCTTATCATGACTGAACCTTTCCCTGAGTCTGTTCTGCTGCCCTTTCTCCTGATATTCATATACGCGACTCTGCAGCCTGTAACTTGCGTATATATGCGACTTATCTTCATTATATCAGCGTATGCAAAATGGAATACTAAATTTCTTCACTTTCAGTATCCCCTGTGTCTGTTATGTCAGCTAATTGAGTTATGTCACAC
>APFE031299691.1:25637-56009 GCA_000404065.3 Pinus taeda | reverse complement strand
TGAGGGGAAAGTTTTTTTGAAAGGGAGTTTCAGAGAAGGATCATTTACAATGTGCAAGCAACCAACAATGGAAAAACAAGTAGAAGAAAGATATATGAACACTAAGCTTTTTGTTATACAAATGATCACCGCTAGTATTGTCCATGACTTTTCAAACATCTTTGAAGAGGTTTTTTCGTCACACAGGTATATGGAAAAGGTTTACAGCACATGAAGAATGTGTCACTCCAATAGATTTTTGGGTAATTAAAGAAGAACAACATGGTTAATTGGTTTCGAATATCCCTGAGGAAACCAAAAGCAGAAAAATAGGGGCAGTTTCCTACTTCTTAGTAGTAGTAAAGGGATAAGACATTAAGGACCAATAAGGAGCTTCAAACATCCACCATAGCGATATTGAAGGATACCACTTGTTAGAGAATGAGTTTTGACTGTAATAAATACTATCACCAACATGATGTGGAGTTAGACTCCTAATTGTATTAGGTTTCTAGAACTTCCAGTTAGCAGTTAGTGGTATTTAATAGTTAGTATAAAGTGTTAATTGGTGTCATAATAAGATGAATTCGAGTTCCCCTCATGTTGGAGGAAGAATCTCAGTTATGTAGAGAGCTCTATATATAGCGGAACATCTGATGTACAAAGGGTTGGAAAATTATTGAGAAAAGCTCTTATATTGTGCTTTGTGTAAAAGACTCTGTTTTCTAGTAATACAGTATTGGCCTTGCTTCTCAGGAATCAGAAGGAATTCAATGTTCTGAATGTCTTGTGTTGTCTTCTTCCTATTATCTACAGTGTTATGAATGTGTGATCACTTAGAAATCACTAAAAGTGCTCTAATTTCCTACATACATTTGTAAACTGTGTTGGTCCTTTATGTGTTTGGTGTGTTCTACATATGTTGGATTTTGAATGCCTTGACTTCTATGCAAAGCTAACTTTACTGTCAATACTGAAGCATATCTAACTCCATAAGCCCAATGGATACTTTCTAATTGTATTTCAACCTCTTATACTTGTTTATTTTGTTTCATAGAGTTAGCCATCTTCTTCATTATCCAAATTTTTAATCTTGTGAGAGAGCCCTCTCAGGTTGGGGAGGCTAAGCCTCAGCCTAAAGTAGGTTTGAAATAGTTACTTAAAGTCTACCTGATCACAGCAGCCTATCAAGGTCTGATTTTGAGATAATAACCGGTACAAGTAGTTGATTCATATGAACAACTGGCATCAAGTGAACAGGGTGAACCATCGCAGGGGTAATACATTGCTCATGAGATAGACACATGCACTTCAACAATTGGATATGGACATTGAGCAACAGGAGTTGGAAGAGGACACTAACCTCATGCCTCAACACAAAGAGGTCGACTCACCTGCTTCAATGCATCCAGAAGAGGATCATGTCTCAGATGAACAAGGAGGCAGTCACATCCTTGGTGATTAGCCAAAAGAAGAGATGCACAACATCTCGTTTGATGAATCCCAACATAGAGTTGTGTAGTCTCGCAGAGTGTCAACTTTGAAGGATCAAACATCCCCTATGCAAGTTGAAGAACAAGTGATTGTTACTGATGTGCCCAGACATCGTTGCCTTGGCCGATGCAACCAGAGTGTATGCCAAAGCCACTAGCTCAAGTGTTCATTTTCTTGTAGCTAAGAATGAGTGAATGGCGAAGGAACTACAGGTGGCCAAGCAGGGAGGAGATTTTGTGACAATGTTTGCTCGAGCTGAACTGAAGAAGGCAATACTAGATGAAGTATTTTCCCTTGACACAGTTATACGAGCATTGTACTCCAAGTTTGGTACTATGCACAAGGAAACCGTCCATCTCAACGGATGGCAGTAGCAATGTGCTAGGAGAGCACACATCTTGATGAACATACATGTTGTTGTTGATGACATGCAAACATGGACGATGAGGTACAAGGGAGCCCCACTTCACTTGCAAAAGATGATGAGGCCAAATGCGATCAAACTGAAAGCATGTATCCAGAGTTAGATTTGGAACTATGAGGACCTCCTGCAACTCATCACTAGCATACATGCTTCCCATGCGTGAATATTCAAGTGCATGGATGTTATGGTGCACACACATCCTATCCCAAGCGAAGACCAACAAGCAGGTCCAACTATAGCTTGACTCGTACTTCGACGAGTTGATGTGCACCGCCACCAACCCAAACTTGCCTATCAGTGCAGACATCATGCACAAGTATGTTGCTGGTCTGGCCACATTGAAGACAATGATGTGCATGCTTTCAAACGAGTTGGCGAGAGGAGCCTGAGCAGTGTACTCGAATGTTATAGAGGTGAAGGTCAGGTTTTAGAGGGATGTCACCATGGAACACATGGACACTATCAGAGACTACCAAGCTTGGCATCAATATGTTACTATTGATCAACATGAGGATGTTGAGTAGTTGGACTTCTATAGTTGTCTAAGTCAGAGTGATGCCTAGTTTCGCTTGCTCAAGCCATTGTGTTCACATGGGTACATGTGCATTGTAATGTTGAGTCATGTCAAGTGTAAGTCAAGTGTCAGTAGTGAATGTAACAATCATAGATTAGGTGAAGAGTCATGAGGGTAGTTGAACAACCACAAAGGGGAATTTCAAGGGCCACCCCACCCTTTGCAACAAATAGTCTCTCATAATTCATTGTATGGGATTTTGGTCAGCCAAGCTTCTGTTAAGACTATCTTGAAGAAATCCTGGACAGTATTGTAATGCGCCTTGGCTCCTCCACTGCACGGAGCTAGTACATCTCTTTGGAGGAGTAGGTGGATGTGGCTATAACGCTTCATTGTTGGGGCTAGTAGGTTTACATGGATGTATTGTATGATTGGGACTTACACTTCATTATATAATAAGAGCCAACACATTTTCATGCATATGTTGTTCTTGTAGTTGTACTACTTCAGTTGCTTAGCAATATATGTTGTTTAACTTACGTATTTGTGTATGAATTGCTTCGTATGCAATTATATGAATCTTGTTGCAAATGTGTTGTTGGTTTAACCATCACTTTGGATTGTCGACTGATCTGCTTTCCAACTTGTGATGCATCTTCGCTTGTGTGTTCCATTTTTAGCTGAGTACTACTATAGGTTGCTAAGGGGTGCACTCAACTCATCCCCCATGTGTTAGAACCTCTCATTCACCCTCCCTTGACTCACTGTAGCGGTCACACCCTTGGTACTGACAAATTTATCTTACTTTCCTCTGTGCGACATCACGGTCAAGGCATTACCTTACAACCCACTCTCGGATTCCTACACCAAATAGTTTGAGGTCTAATTGGAACTTCTTACCAGGGAGATCCCCTTGACATTTTGGTGGGTCCAGCATTGTCAACATAATGTTCGCATTACCTAATATTATATAGACCTAATCCTAACCAACTATACTATACATACTATACATTAATGCTACATGTAATCATGCAATATAAATATACTATTAATATGTGGAAATATATTTCTATGTTATATTACAATTACTACTAGTTATGTTATATTAATTGTTAAAACATATATATGGATATATATATCTATTCTTATATTTATATATATATTATATTATATATATATATATATATATTATATATATATTATATATAGTATCCTATATATTATGTACATGATGTTAATATATCTATAACATTATTATTATATAATAATATTACTAATTAAACTATATGTATACTATATTTAATAAATAAATCTAATATATAATAAAAATATTATACGACATTATCTACAATATAGAAAATGCAAATTATATTAAAACTAGATTATTTTATTATATATTATAATTCTCATTATACATTAAAATTTATTATAATATATATATATATATATGTGTGTGTGTGTGTGTGTGTGTGTGTGTGTTAATTCTACAAATTTATGCAACTATCTAACTATTCTAAAGGCACTACCTCAATTAGTTTAACAAGGGAGCCACTTTCGTAGCGGTAGTCCCTGCCAGAGAGATTTTTAATGGTCTTTGGCTGCTGTCATCCTTCATTAACCATTCTTGCCTCCCGAACTCTTGCAAGCGGTTTGTAGGAAGTGCCATGTTTATTCATGCCTCCAAGCCCATCGAGAGAGAAGAAGGGATCACCACTCCTTACTTGGATCCCCTCCTTCCCTTCCTACAGCGCCAAGCTAGGTGCAAGTACTGGGGTGTCAAGTGCAAGTGCCAGAGATGCGTCCTGGAGCACTCTCCGAGGACATCTCTAAAGCTTGTAATTACTGTATGGTTTGAGCAAATGCATCACCAAGCAGAGGAGGAATTGATGGCTACAAGGTCTAGTCAAAAACCTATCAATGTGGATCTTCCAGCATGCGCAGAATTCGCAGAGCTTGCTTTAGAGTCGGAGAGGTTCATTGGGAGATCCCGGCTATCTGAAGAAGAGAATAAATGGATTCGTTAACAGAGTAAGTAGTTTATACCGTGTCAATATTTTGCATGTCTATGCTTGTTCTGTTCTTGGTGGGCTTGAATCAGTAGTGTTGGTATCATTTAGGATTGCACACCTCAGATAAAGAAATAACAACCACATAAAAATACAATACTTCATGGAATTACAACTCAATTTATAATAAGGCTTTCTCGTCTTTTGATCCACTCTAAAGGTCATAGATATTTTACCAAGTAGTAGTAATAAGCCCTTTCTTGATTTACTATTTAACCATTTTTGTAGTAACATTTTATTGTTGTTTACATTTACTAACCATTATAGCTGCACCACAACTAATTTAAGGGAATGCAGTGTCTTATGTTAATGTTGCCTTCTTGGCTCGAATTTCGTTCAATAAGCTTGGGGTAATTGCCCTTGGATTCACAGTGAGGCACCTGTAAGCCATGTAGAGATTGTAAGTGACAAAAGTGCTTTGTCTAACCAAAATTATAAACTACTAACTTCATGCGCCACCCTACATGAAGGCCACGCGCCTTATTACTCAATTCCCAATAACAACCATGCAAGACATGGAGGATGCCACGTGATTACTTGGAGTCTCTCTGTTGAGCTTTATTACCTCGATTTTGATCGAGCCCTGCCATTGAAATTTCCTTTATGCCTTCCAATTGAAATCTGCAATTGAATATCGTATCTACAAATATTCCATAGTAATCTTAAGAATCAGTGTAGCATTCTTGTTTGCAGGAGGGTAGTGAATAGCGACATTCATACTTTCTTAAGAATCACTGTAGCATACTTGCTTGCAGGAGGGTAGTGAATAGCGACATTCATACTTGGTTGCAGGAGGATAGTTAATAGCGGCATTCATGCACAGGGAAAAATAGGGAAAATGGATCTAGAAGAGAACTTGCATACAAGATGGGTGTTTGCTACCGGTTATTCTTGAAGGTATGAAAGTGAAATGAGGATTGTTTCCTTCCTATTCATGCAAGTAACCAACAACAACCTACATTTCTAAATTGATCCATTAAGAATCGAAGGTTATTCCTGCTCTCTCTCTTTGGTCGAGCAAGCAGCTTCGAGGCACAGCTTCACCTTTCTTCCATGCCTTAACCACTCGTTAATTGGTCGAGTGAGCCAAGAACATAGGTCTCTTTACCAAGAGCAAACACAAGATTGTACATAGGTCTTTGCCCGATTATCCCTCTGAAGGCTATGTCCTCACTTTGGTTCCGACTCTAAACCGGCCCATCGACACCTACCTGGATCGACTAGGGGCAAAGACTCTTGTCATCAGCAACACAGGTGTTTGGCAATGAGGTGTGGTTCTGTTGCACCAGGCAACAAATGACAAGGCTAAGAAAATGGTGGGATTACGCTAGACTTAGAAGAGAACTTGCACATAATATGGGTATTGGCTACCACAACGGTTTCTCAAAACTCATGATCTGCTCTTTTCCAGCCGACTTGTATCCGAGGTAAAACAAGAAACATTTCTCAGCATACTCTGTAACACTTCTTCGATAACAAACACTTCTTCGATAACAGAGTAAGTAGTTTATCCCATGTCAACCTTTTGTAGGTACACAAGAAATAAAAACTATAAATATATTTTTTTGCTCTATTTTTATTCTAGATCTATACTTTAAATTGTTGAGATTTGAACATACCTTTCACTGTGTGCAAAGAAGAACCTTTCACTGTGTACAGAGAAGAAGGTTCTTTGGATGACATGCTAGCTTTGTACATTAAATTGTTGAAATTTGAACGCACTATGGCAGAGAAGAAGGTGTTGTGGATAACATGCATGAAACACATAGAAGGTGCTCTTTAGCCTCCACAGAAGCCTAAGGGCATGAGAAAAATTCCCTGCCAACTAGGGCAGAGGAGGGTTAAAAATCCGTAGAGCTTGAAGCTCTTCAAATCTGGAAACTATGGTTGTTTTGTGGTTTGGATAGTGGTAGTGAGGGCATGAGAAAAATGCCTTGGCAACTAGGGCAGAGGAGGGTTAAGAATCCGTAGAGCTTTAAGTTCTTGAAGTTCTTCAAATCTTGGCAGGTGGAAACTATCGTTGTTTGGTGGTTTGGATGGTGGCAGCTGTAAATAATGGGGCAGGTGTAAATGAGGGTCGTAGTCACCCATGCAACTTTGGTTAAAAACAGTTGCCTCAATCACTATTTTAAAAACTTTGCATAAAAAAACTTGCTTGAAACTCACTTATGAAACTTTGGAGGAAACTTTGGATAAAATAACCTGTCCGCCCCAAAATAGCATCGGGGCAAGTGAAGTTTGTAATAAGAGGGCAATTCTAAAAATTTGGTCAAAATTTAGTGAACCGAAATAGCCAATCTTAAACTTTGGTTAAACACTGAAATAAGATGAAAATTTTCGGTCAAACAATCAATTAATCGATGGTCAAGGCCGTATCGATCGCTAGAGTCCTTGCATTGCCAGAGGTAGGGACTAATAATACATCTAATCTATTGCTAACGTGTATTAAATTTATAATATTAAATTAAGCTATCTTATATACTACTATTATCTACAGAAGTTAATGTTTCTTAGTTTAAATGATAATTAAAATTAATAATCAAATGTTAGAACTAATTCTAGATATTACAAACCAATAATCTCAAATGAATCAATTGTCAAATGTGAATTGAAAACAAATTTATACATAATATGATACAATTTCTTTTTGATTGATCTTTTTAGTGATGTGAATAAAGATCAAGGTCAATAAAAAAGGTTGATTGATATGACGGCTCAATCAGAGTACCAAGAACCAATATGTTTGCTTCTATAGAAGAGGACTTCATGTAAAGGAGAGATGGAAATATACGTTAATATATCTTAATTGGGACAGAATATAGATTCTAGTTCTAATTAAGAGCGAGATGCAAATAGGAAAAATGAACAATATTGTCTGAAATTTAAAATAAGATAAAGACAATAGGCCAAGCAAATAGTTCCAGAACCAATTCCTCATTCGAGAAGATGCACACAAACGAATATCCAATAAATAATTAACATATAATATGAAATACTATGTTTCACATCCATTCTGACCTTTTAAGTGATATGCATTTCAAATCTCATTTACAATATTTCATTTAACTTTACATTGCACTAGAGAAAAAATCCTTTTAACTTAATTTTAAAATATTTTATTTAATTTTAAGTTTTATTTTTTAATGTAATTTATAATATTTTTTAATTTTATTAAAAAAATATATGTTTTTTATAATTGAAGTAAGTAAAAGATATTATTAAAAAAAAAAATCAAACATTTCAGTTTAAAATTTATATAAAAAATTCAGCTATATAAAATAATTTATTAATTGGATTTAAAGTATGTTTTAAAGATGTTTTTATTTGACTAAGAGTGTAGAGTTAGGAAACATATTAAAGTTCAAATTAGGAGTAAAAGTTTTTGGACTATCCACACTTATTTCATGTAGCATGGTTTTTATTGAATAACAATAATGTCTCAATTGAATAGCATTGACTAATGTTTGTTGCTAATTTAACATCTAAATTTAAATTATAATAAATTTTCCTACTTTGTAAAAGTAAAAATTATTAATATTATAACAAAAACTACATTAATTATAAAACTTTATAATAAATAAATTAATACATATAATTTTTACCATCAAGTTGTTTAAATATTAAAAGAAAAAAACTGAACTGAAAAATCATAACTTATAGAGAACATTAACCAATGAAAACAATACGCTTAAAAGCCTATGAAATCATTATCATATGCAATAATTTAGCCCTGTGGAACCTCGTCATAATCAGGGCATGGGTACCGAAAATAAGTTTGGTAATTCGATGTGGTTGAGCAATAAATGCACAATATAGGAATGGATTTATATGGCGTTTTTGCAAGATTTTGATTGGTTAATGAAAAGCGTGGGCATTTCCACGTGAGTCAGGGTTTAGGCACACGTGTAGCAGGTAAGAATTGTTTATACCATCTCAAATCAAAACACATGGGAGACATGAGAAATTAAAATCATAACAATCAATTTTGACTAACACTCAGTTCAAAGTTTGTATGTTTCAACTCAGAAATGTTAATTTTTTTAGCGATATATTTTTCTTTATTTAGATAATTTCATTTTTTCAGTAATACATTTAATTCACTCTATATCATCATTACATTATTCAGATTTTTATCGTTATTCATCAGCGTATGCAACTATGTAGAAAGAACAACATCATTATCATCAATGCAGCAGAACATAAAGGAACAATAGAAGAAAACCATGAACACATAGAGACAGGATTATTCTTAGACTAGGGAAAAACCCATTATGGGGAAAGCCCTTGCAAATTCTTCTTCTTAGATTGCCATCAAATGATTCAGCGAAAGAGAATACAATGATTCATATCTTGAGCACTGCAACTAACTAGTAAAACAACTATGAAATCCATGAAATGAACCTAATCATGCTTTTGCTTAGAAACTAATTCTGAGGATTGTAATGTAACTTCACTATTTGTAGTCAACTGCTGAACACTCTATCATCTTTTAGTCTCGGTCACACGAAGGAGGAGTTGTGCGAGCAACTTCAGAAGTCTTGGATGCTCCCTGGTGAACTATATCTGTGCGTCTCGGGACAAATACACTCAAATCTACCTCAAACCCCTAGATGCATCCTTCAGGCTATTGTGCAAGCGTTTGAGGTTTCCTAGTCGCACCCTTGACCACTCTATGTGTGCGTCATGGGACCAAACTATCGGATATGCTTCAGAAACCCTAGACGCTCCCTTCAAGCTTTTGTGCGAGCATATGAGACTTTCTAGTCGCACCCTTGACCACTCTATGCATGTGTCTCGGGTCTAAAATACTTAGTTACATGTGTGCAACCGAGAAACAAAAACCCTAGATTTGTGCAAGCTTCAACCCTGTAGTTTCATACCCTTGTGCGAACATTCTCCTCGAGACCTGTGAAAAACAAGAAAATAGAAGACAAGACAAGATGGCTTGATCAATGTGTCCAAAGGAGCTTAAGGTCTCTTTTATTTATAGGCTTCCATGAGGGTTCGTGTCCATTCATGGAGATACAAAGCCAAACCACCCAACTCAAGATAGATTTAGTTCAAGAGTTGGTTAGGATGAGTATTTCATTGTTGGTTTGTTAAAAAACACCACTTATTATGGTTGGTGCGAGTCTGACTCTGTGACAGAGCGCCAACTGGCGCGCCCTCTTTGGAGGATTTCCCCCATTAGCGCGAGTGTTGCACTATGAAACCACGCCAATGGAAAAAGGGCTATTTTTATGGGTTTTTAGCAGGAGATGTCTTCAGGGCAAATGAAGTTCATGTTCAGGGAATTGTAATGCAACTGTTTGCAGGTCATGTCACTTCTCGTAGGTCCCAGAATGAGTCCTCCAAGATGCAGGAGAAGGGGTAACAGGGATTGTGACAAATTGTTGTGTAATAGATGACCCCTAAAGCATGAGGCCCAAGAGAGAGAGAGGGGTCAAATGCTTTAGAAGAACATGTCTAACCGAAAACACTGCCACTGGGAAACCTGCGTGGAGAAGTACAACTGATATCTCAAGTACATGATATATGTGGTATGGGCGCAGCCATCCATAGCAGAGTACATAAGAATCTAGATCCAACGTATGGACACAGCCATCCAGTGAGGATTAATAAACTGACTTAGGCATGGTCGCAACCATCCAGGGAATGAGTCATGTAATAATCATAATAATCCACAAAATCGCAACCTAGATCCCAACAGAAAAAATCCAGGGTCTTGCACTCCATCTCGACCCGAACAAAGTACAAGTTCAAGCATGTGAATATAGGAGTCGAAGTCGAACATGCGGGACCATCGTTTGATTACCAGCCAATGATGAAAACTATTAATAGACGCGAGAGGTACCACCAATAATGACAATGGTCCTCAAGGTACTATAGGTACAATCTACAGCGTGTGAATTAGTGAGCCGGTGTCAAACACCTGTAGAATCGTTCGATTGGAGGCCGATGATGAAAACCTCGCGTTGAACACGAAGAACCTGCCATTGAGGCATGCAGGCTCCAAGGCACCTAAAGGGAGTCTCTAGGTCAACTTCCTAGATAATGAGCTGAAGTCGACAGGAAGCGACCTTGATGAAAGGTGGGCCATAGTGTTTCCCACATCATCGACGCGAGATAGAGCAGGATAATATGTTTCATGAATCAGGATTATGTGAGTTATCAGAGGGAGGTTGATTATTTTTTAGAGGTCAACTTCTCTTGAACATATCGGTGGCACGACAGTGGACTTGGCAGTATTTGACATCAAATGATCAGAGGTCATGGTGACAAGGCAAAGAGCAGATGAGAGGTCAAACAGGATCACCCAAACCCATGGAGGCAAGTGAAAAATGAGATGAGATGTCCCCACCCAGACACGAATGCAAAGAAGTGCCATGTTCAAGAGCGACATACTGCCGACACGACAATGATTCTGGTTCCAGTTTCCCCACCATTTCTGGTGAGTACCCCGGTTATTTTTAATGACAAGCTTGACAGGGATAGAATATGCTTGTAAACTGTTATTTCGATGGAATCCAATGTCATCAAGTTTTAACGAGTCTGACAGAGGAAGAACTCTGCATTTTTTCATGTTTAGAGAGTTTGAAAAGACAACGGAAAAGTAAACTCCAAGGGTGTCCTTTTTCGTAAAGTTGTGTCTCTCGAGTCCGAAAACATATAAAACCATGCTCGAAAGAACTGCCTGACCATTGCGATCGAGAAGTACGTTTCAGGATTAGTGACTTCGACCTGAAAAAGTAAAAAAGAAACCGAAATCACATCGTTTCGTAACCGTTAACGAGCCTGAAACGACAAGGGCCCGATGATCTTTACGTCTTTACACGATCGGAAAAGAGCTTAAAGGCGACCGCCTCTTGTTTACATTTAACGAGTCAAGAGGAATAACTCAACAATCTTTTCATCTTTAAACGGTTAGAAAAGAGCTAAAAGAAGACCTCCATTTTTATTCTTTTTAACGAGTCAAAAAGGAAAAAAATACTCAGCAATCTTTTCATATTTTACGAGTCAGAAAAGAGCTTAAAGGTGACTCGTCCTAGAGGAACAAGTGGTATAAAGGGTAGCAATTGGTTCCGGCAATGGTGGAACTACTCAAAACATGTAATGGTCAAGAGGCTGGCTAACAAAACCACTCTTAACTGCGGTCCCTCAGGGAAGGAAAACAAGCAAGTGAAAGCATATGATCGGCCAAAGAGATGGTGGCGATGGGATGAAACAACCAAGGCTCATCTAACAGAATTTAGCGGATAAAGACAGAAATCACGAGATGTAAAATGGGAATGGGTTCATTTTTACACAAGCTTGAACCATGGAGAACTCTGCTTGGATTCGGTTTCATGTTTACACAAGCTTGAAACGAAAAACTATGCTTGTTATAAGTTCGCATGCCCCTAGCATAATGACACAAAACAAGGTACATGCCCCCCCAAGCTTCATTGCATTCAACAAAGTGGATGGAATGAAGGTTCACCTTTGAGATCTTGGAAAGACTCAACTTGTATTGTACGATATCTTAGTCAAAAGACTCGATTTGGAAAGGGAGTTGTTTCATTTTTTAATGAGTTTGACACAGTAAAAGAACTATCATCATAATCCTTGTTTCATTTTTTAACGAGCTTGACACAACATCAGGAACTAAGCTCGACCAAACCCAGTTTCATTTTTTAAGGAGCTTGACATAGGAAAGCAAACTATGCTCCGATCAGACCTAGTTTCATTTTTTAAGGAGCTTGACATAGGAAAGTGAACTATCCTCCGGACAGACCTAGTTTCATTTTTTAAGGAGCTTGACATAGGAAACCAAACTATGCTCTGCCTAGACCCAGTTTCATTTTTTAAGAGCTTGACATAGGAAAGCGAACTATGCTCTGAATGGACCTAGTTTCATTTTTTAAGGAGCTTGACATAGGAAAGTGAACTATGCTCCGAATGGACCTAGTTTCATTTTTTAAGGAGATTAACATAGGAAAGCGAACTATGCTCCGCCCAGACCCAGTTTCATTTTTTAAGGAGCTTGACATAGGAAAGCGAACTATGCTCCGAATGAACTTCATCATAATGAACAGGAAGTCATTTCTTCCAAGAGTGTCACTCCTGGTGGAAGGACAACATCGTGGAAGTCAGGACCCAATGCCCCGAGGACACTATGCACGACGATATCATCACTGGATACAGGCACGGGATAAGTAGCCATGTAGTTGACCTGCGGTGGGGCAGATACAACTGGTGGATAAAAACCAGAAGGGGATGACAACTGCGCAGGAGGCACCGAGGGACTAAAGAACGATAATTGATCGATAGTCACAATCCTTCCATCGTGTGGAAAGCAAACCACACGGAAAAGCGAAGAGACAAGGACCCCCATAGCATAAACATAGTCATGGCCAAGGAGAAGGCTGAAATCTAAAGCACCTTGGGTAACCAGTACGTCTATATAGACAGTTTTTCCTCCCAAAGTAATAGGGAACTTCGGAAGGATCCCTAATGGTTGACTGGTTCCTCCGTCAAACGCTAACAGATTCTGTGTGACCGGCACAAGTTGTGGGGAGCCCAAAGCTTGCAAAGTAGTGGAAGCCATAACACTGACAGAGACACCCTCATCCAAGACAGTGCTAGGTACTGCCTTATCATAGGCATGTATTGTAATCTGTAAAGGCACATGGGATGGAAGGCGGAAAGTAGTCAGGTGACTCCAGTCGAAGGAACGACTGAACTACTTGGTGGTGGAATCGTATGATTGCTCCCCTGCTCCGAAGAAGGACTCTCGGGATCATCTGGGATAGGAGAGTCGTTTTCGAACTCAGGAGAATCTGAAGAGATGAGAATAAGAGCATGACGCTATTTTGAACCAGAGTGATTAACAGGTGGTGAACCCAAGTTGACACTCTCTCCGACCAATGGTTGGTCCCAAACAGGCTTAGCATAGCCAGGTTCGGAAAGAGGAGGATGGACAAGAGAAGGATCTAAACCAATCTCTTTGTTGACAGGGAGAGGATCTGAAGAGAGCCTCTGATAACCAACAGGGAGTTGGGGTGAAGAAGCTGTAAGACTTTCCAAAATAGCGGAAGCTTTATCCATGAGCGGACAAAGGTGAAGGATATGGTTTCCTTCACATAGCCTACAGGGGAATCGAATCTTGCCGTTCTTCTTACCATTACCAGTTGATAGGGTAGCATCGCCATGAGCTTCAGAGGAAAATGAGGGGCGAGCCAGATTGTGAGACCATACTTATAAGACCTTAGGAAGGCCAGGACAATCACAGAGAAGATGGTCTCCCTTGCACAATTTACAAGGAAATTTAACCTTCTGTGGAGGAGCAGAAGGAGTTCCGACCTGAGCTGTACTCGGGGTAGTAGTTGCACTTTTAGCCTCTCACTTAGGCGACTTCTTCTTCTTCGTCTTATTCTTCTTCTTCTTAGACACCTGGTTATTTGAATCCAGACTTTCACCAGGCGAAGTAGAAGATGAAGACATGATGTTGTTCGGGTGGAGGAACTGATTGACCAATAGTTGAAACATTAGGGACCACAGAGGTTGAGAACAAACAAACAGGCAACCCAACAGTTAACCCAGGAAGGGACAACGTTGCCATGTAAGGAGCACCAACATTCCCAAAAGAAGGAAAATGACCAAGATTCCCTTTAGAGGGGATTCCTGGGTTGGTGAACTCTAGAAAAGTTGCCATCAAAACTGAAAATCATACACGGGGATGAAAAAGAGCCAAGACACGCAATCAAATGGCCAACAAACAAAATCTAATAGGGCATGTGATCGCGAGTAATTTAATTTGTAGACAGAAGGACATAACTTGACCTTTTCATCTTTAGAGAGTCGAGAAAAGGACAAAAAGATGACTCTAGTTGCCTTCAAATGCCTTCGAATGTTTGATGAGCCCAAAGTGACAAATGCTCAGATGAGCCTTTTCTTTTAGGGAGTTCGAAAAGGATCAAAAGTGACTACTCTAGAGAACTAGGAAAAAGGTTTACCAAACAATCCATAAAACTGCATATACACCTTGGCAATCATATGAAAGCCAAGGACTTTCCGTATGACAATCAATCTTCCCGAATGCTGTGTTCGGTGCGTTACAGGTAGTAAGGCAGCAGACATGACTTCCTATGGATAAAGGATGATAACCTAGTGGGGTCTCCCCATATACTCGACAGTACGGGGGAGCACAAATCCGTACTAGACCACTATTGAGTCACAGAAGGAGGAATCACCCAACCTTGAGTAGAAACAAAAGTGACTAGGTTTAAAGGCGCTGGAGCACGTCTCTAGCCTAGACCTCTAAACAGTGTGCGTTATGTTCCAATGCGTTGTTAGATTCATTCGGTTCATTTTAAAGTTGATCTTGTATTATGTTTCAGTTTTCAGGCCTTACTGTATGTAATGTCTCAAAATTTCCTAAATGCAAACTATATGCCGCAATATATCATTTCATTCAATGAATGCTAACTAAAGTAAGGAGAGAGTTTCCATTCACTTCCAACGATGCAAAAAATTGATCACTAAGAGAAAATATAAAAAATTCTCTGATTCACTAATTTCATCAATAAAATCTAATGCAAATCAATTCCAAAACATTTTTTATTTTTATTTTTGTGTGTTTAAAACAAGCATAAAAATATCTAAATTCAAATCAAAGAAAACTGATCTAAATCTACGATTGATTTTTCAGAATGTAAACTATGCAATTGTAATCTATGCACAATTCACTTGAAAAGTATGCAAATGTAATCTATGCACATTTTTCATTCATATTCTGAAAATGAGAATTCTAATTATGCAAGTGTGATCTATGCAAGAGAATTCTCAAATACAAGATGATTCTAATGTAATCTAAGAACCAATCAAGTGCAAATCAAGAAAATTGGGTGAGAGTTCCAAAGATCAAAAAATAAAAACACTCAAAGGCGATTAACACTCATACACAATTTAGCAAAAACAAAAGCAAAAAGATGCAAAATTATGAAAAGACTGAGACAAACCTCCAAGTAATGACCAAAGGAAATCAAATTAAGAATTTTTTTAAAAAGAGAGTCAAAACCAGTGAAACAAGACTCCAACACACTCAAGTAGTCGAGAAAACGTATCCAAAAGCAAAGACCAAGCTCAGAAGGCTTAAAACCAAGCAAACTTCAAAAGTTCCTAGGCCTGGTGTGACTGTCAGGCTGCAACTAGCCCCCTTTGAGGATTGGCGCGGGTTGTAAATGAACAACTAGCGCCAATTGGCGCGACTGTTGCTCTTTAAAAGCACGCTAGTCATGTTTGCTATGCAAAAATAAAAAATAAGCAATCCAAAGCTAGGCCAACAATAACCAGATAAACCAAGAGGCGCGAAACAACCAAAGAACTCAACCCAGAAGGCTAACCAAGCAGGTAAAAACCAAGAAAAAACCAAAAAGGCAAGACAAGCTCCCCAGCGGAGTCGCCAAATTGTTGTGGAGGTAAATCCCCTCTGCAGATAGAGGCGATCCCTACTAGCCCAGATTGGGTCTAGCAACAATCATACAATGCTACCACACAAGTTCCTAATTGCAAATTAAAGACCAATGATGAGGGCCTACATAGATTCCAACGCTAGTGTTTGTAGAAGAGTTGACGCTCCCGTTCCTTTGCTCCGGCAGATCACGATCCCCACGATCTTCGTGAATGGACACCTGCACATACAAAGAAAGACACAAACACAAGCATAAAATCCAATAGATGCAACTATATATCAGTCATAAAGGATATAACTCATCATCATTACAAAGAACAATAAGAGTGGAACCATAATAATAGTCGTCTATTATTGATAAACAAAGAAGAATACAACCATAGTTATGATGTCAAATCCTCCTTTGGCTGGGTGATCAGCAGCACATGTCTTGCAAAGCTTGTTAGGAATGGGAACAAGCCTCTCTCTCCATGTTTATTTGGACAAGAATATCCTTACTTAGATTTGGCCTTATGGGAATGAAGAAGGCTCTTGCAGCATGAAGCTCTTGATAACTTGACAATTCTCAATCTCTGGAACTAGCTTGCTTAAGGAAAATGGACAAGCTTTTATAGATAGAGGAGGGGGAGTTGGGATCATCCACAATATTCATGGGATTGGCTTTATCACTAAAAAAGCTTCCATGAGAGGTGGCAAACCACTTCCCCTCTATGGAGATCTGAAGCCAAACCACCCAACTCAAGATAGATTTAGTCCAAGAGTTGGTTAGGGTGAATCTTCCGCTATTGGTTTGTTAAAAAACACCACTTATTATGGCTGGCGCGAGTGCGAATCTTCGAGAGAGCGCCAACTGGCACACCCTCTTTAGAGCATTTCCCCCATTGGCGCGAGTGCTACACTGTGAAACCGCACCAATGGAAAAAGGGCTATTTTTATGGGTTTTTAGCAGGAGATGTCTTCAGGGCAAATGAAGTTCATGTTTAGGGGAATGTAATGCAAGTGTTTGCAAGTCATGTCACTTCTCGTAGGTCTTGGAATGATTCCTCCAAGATGTGGGAGAAGTGGTAACAGAGACGGTGACAAATTGCTATGTAACACGTGTCTCAAACAACTGCATTGTTTCATATGTAAGTATCTCAGTCCCAAATATATATGGGATTCTCTATCATCGCAATGTATCCATGTCATATTCAGATCCCGATCAGGTGGATCTCTAAGGAGCTTCTTCATCCTACCTCGCAATTAGCCATGTTAGCAACATCGTACTCAATCTCAGTCGGGCGTAAATCTATGGATATTTCATCAATAATATCATGGCAGATCACATATTAAGGCAACACTCGTATGTTATCATCAACAAAAATCTCTATCAACAACAATACATCCATGCAGTCACATATCATAAGAGAAATATCTCAGACTCAAGAATAGAATATATCATGCAAATATTTCAACCGATGCTTGGTGGATACTCTATGTGAATGAAGTGGTTCAATCATGAACTTATTCAGGTTCTATGCACACCATATATATGGACCAATGTTCAAAAATGAAAAATCAATGCTTCAATCGATTGTCGGTTGCCAATTCAATTTTAACAGTATCTCTTCACAACATCTTGTAATTAAATTGGAGTATCCAAGGATTTGCATTTCCATTATTCAAAAACATTCTTTAATAGCTTTGAAATATAGAATTTCTTTCCCAAATTCTACAAATTGAATCATCATGTCATGATACATCATTTCGAGCTTCAAAATCCACATCCCTCTTACTTAGATCATCAGAGGCTCATCAACTATCAAGAGTAGACCATCAGTATGTAAAACCAAAATCATAATCAAAATCAAATCCATACCTTGAAATTCATCATCGTGACCTCATCAGATAACTATCAAATATGGACATATATGGATCAAGGATCTTGCAACATGCAATTCTCTTTGCAGAAATAACACTTAACCAAACCATCATTCTTAGTTTTTCATAAATCATATTGTACGATCAGCTCATTGAAATTTAGAAGCCAGATCAAAACTATTATCAAAGTCATCAATATCACAGTATCAATTCTTTCAACGAATTGACTAGTAGAGCTCATATGAAGTATTGTGTTCATTTATTATCATGCCAAAAAGTTTTTATTCTATCATGAAATACCAATCCAAACTTCATCAATTCATTCTCATAATCATAATACAAGTCTTTTTTGTCACTAGATACAGGCATATGCAAGTTCCATCTTCATACTAAATCACAATTGTCAATTGGGCAAGGAACAAGGAGGCCAATACCAAACCATTTTCGAATACCCATATAAGTCATTGAAATTCATTATTCTCATGCATCATTGTCATCAAGGAGAATCATTAGTCTTCAGATCAAATGATTAATCGTCAAATCAAAACCAAGCTTGTTATCGTAGAGATATTTATAGTCCAAAACATATCTTAATCATCAAGTCCAAGTTCTAAGTCATTGTAAAACATCATGTCAGAACTCCAAACATTGCTCATCTATCTCAATTATCCAAATCATGTCAAGCTCTTGTAACAAAAAATATAAACATAATGACATATATGTTTCTCAATCAATGACAAATATAAATTCAGTATACATATTCATATTATAGCAAACCTTCAAGATTTTCCTACTTTCATATCTTTTTGTTATCTGCAACACATATGTAGTAATGACATCCTCTAGGCAAACATATGATTTCATGCACAATACTTCATTTTTATGTGATTTATAGACATAAATGCATTGATAGGCTTTCGTTTGTGCGACTAGGACCCGCAGTCACAATGTTCAAGATGTTATGCGAGCGACTGTGGTTGAATCAACCCAAAACTTATCTCAGGGCCTTGGTTGCACCCTTGAGCTTGTATCCATGTGACTAGGAGGCTATAGTCACATCTGTAGCCTTTCTTCCATGCGACTCAGGCTTTAAGTCAGAGAAACATTCTTCTTATTTCAGATCATCACTTTTCTACAGTTCAACAATATTAGATGCATATCAATCATGCTTCAAGAATACAAAATATATAATGCAAATGGTAATATGAGTAAGAATATTGAGGAGAGATTCTCCCTCTGAATGGGGACTCCACTTCATTCCTCTTCATTCATGTCATCAACCTGTCTATAACAATGTCATGTAACAACAGATATGCTAGATCATAAAATCAAACATATATCCATCATGGTCGTCAGAATCATGACATCAGTCTTTCATCAAGGGTTAGAGTCAAGTGATTAGGGCATTAGAAATATGTAACATCATATTTCAAATATCATGAACATAATAACACTTTCTATAAAGTCACTCCATAAAATTAGGGAATTCATTTTTACCATATGCCATCAAGACATGACCACAGGTAGTAAGAGATCTAGAATATCATTCTCATAGTTATATCTCTATCATCATGGTTACCATGCTTATCTTTATCAATACGATCAAGTTAGGTCATTCAATAAAACTTTACTAAAACAACAAGAGTGTTAATCACTCTTTCCATTTCCTTTCATCATGCTTATCACAAGTATTATCAATAGTATCATGTATAAGAATCAATGAGCTAACCTTCTATGTGATAGAAATCTGTCATGTCTTATGCATGTTAAGTATCAAGATTATCATCTACTAGAGTCAAGGTTCTAGCCTTCTTTATAGGATCAAGATATCCAATAGATAGATGTTATCCAAACATCAAGTATATCAATGTATTAAAAACCAATATTGAGTGGCTAAGAAGTTGATCATGTTTAAAATGTAAGATACTTATTCAATATCAAGTGAACCATTTCATCATAAAAACGATGAATCCAAATCACTTTCACATGCATGTATGAGCCATTAAAGAAAGAGAGATTCTCATCATACCTTAGGACTTACCTACCAATCCAATTTTATGGCTGAAATACAAAATACCATGCATACCTTATGCTATTCAAATACTTGTGCACCTTTTCATTAGACATTGGCAGCTTGTAGCACTTTGTCATATTTTCATATAGTGCCTCTTTACCTTTTCTAGCTCTAGCCATCCTTCGTGCATTTCAAATGATCCTCACGAAGGATCCACTCATCACATCTCATCAAGGATGTTAGAAACATCCATATACTCCAATACATATGCAGGAAGTATAAACAATAAACATAATAATCAGATCCTTAAGCTAAACAAAAGTAAGAGGTGTCATGAGTTCAGAAATACTTATCTTCAATGAGAGGTGATACTCTCCCTCTTGAACCAACCATTGCCATCCATAGTCCACATAACAATGTTACCTTTAATCAACCAACCAAGCCTACTAGGGATTATCCCATCTAGGGCTTCATCAAATCTTTCACAAGTGCTTGAGCATATTCACATTGACCATACTAAGTTTCATATCACATATTTTTTTACATAATCTAGGGTTTATCTCAAACCCTATCTACATAATATCCATAAAATCCTAATACACAAATTGTCTAAGGTTTTATTCAAACCCTAGAATTATTTTAGGTCTCCACCATCATCTTCTTTCTTCCATCAATGGTTTCATCATTGGTGTGATCTCCATGGAATTTCTTTAGACCATCTCTAGTAGCATGTGAATTTTTCTTAGGGATTTATTGGTCTTGGCTTAGATAATTTCAAATTTTCATTAACAAATTCAGTTCACCCCATATCATCATTGCATTATTCAGATTTACATCATTATCATCATCATATGCAACTATGTAGAAAGAACAACATCATTATCATCAATGCAGTGGAATATAAAGGAATAATAGAAGAAAATCATGCACACATAGAGACACCAGGATTGGTCTAAGACCAAGGAAAAAAACCACTATGGGGAAAAACCTTGCAAATTCTTCTTCTTATATAATCATCAAATGATTCATCAAAAGAGAGTACAATGATCCATATCTTTATCTATGCAACTAACCAATAAAACAACTATGACATCCATGAAATGAACCTAATCATGCTTATACTCAAAACCCTAGTTATGAGGACTATAATGTACTATCACTATCTATAGTCAACTTCTAAAAACTATTGTCACTAAGCAGAGTCTTTGGAATACTGAAATTTGATATTTTAGTCCTAGTTGCATGGAGGAGGAGCTATGTGATCAACTATGGCAGTCTTGGATGCTCCTTGGTGAACAATATGCATGCAACTAGGGACAAATACACTCAAATATGCCTCAAAACCCCAGACAAACCCTTTGTGCTAATATGTGAGTGTATGAGGCTACCCAATCACACCCTTAAACACTCTGTGCATGTTTATGGGGACCAAACTGTTTGATCTGCTTCAAAAACCCTAGACACTCCCTTTAGGCTTATGTGCGAGTGTCTAAGACTTCCTAGTCGCACCCTTGCTCACTATGTGCATGCGTATGGGGTAAAACAATATTCAGTTACGTGCGTGCAATCGAGAAATAGAAACCCTAGATCTACACAAGCTTCAACCTTGTAGTTTTAGACCCTTGTGTGAACTTTCTCTGCTAGACCTGTGCAAATGAAGACAATAGAAGAGAAGAGAAGATGGCTTGATAAATGTGTCTAAATGAGCTTGAGGTATCTTCTAATTATAGGATTCCATGAGGGTCCACTTAATGTTGAGGTTGACCTGTCCAATTGTACATGTGCTTATGGCCAACCTATTTCAATATACATGAGTGGATAAAATAAATTGAAAAACTAACTTCTGCTTGTCCAAATTAGGTGATATTTAGGTTGATTTTGGTCCTCTCAAAAAGAGGAATCTATTGCAATTATTATCTTCATTATATGATCTGTCCAAAATGGAATTTTACCACAATTGCATAGTTTATAGGCTTTCATTGTGGGTATTTTCACGTGAGTCAGGGTTTAGGCACACGTGGCATAGGTAAGAATTATTTTTACCATCTCAAAACATATGGGTGAAATGAAAAATTAAAATCATAACAATCAATTTTGACCGGAATTGAGTTCAAAATTTGAATGCTTAAGCTCAGAAATAGATATGTAACCTTAGTGCTTGGGATTTTCAATCTTTGATAGTATTGATAACATCTCGATGTATTCGAAGCATTGTGATCCCCACCTGGCATTTACATTCCTCAGATTATGCATGCAGTATGAAAATCCTATAAACAAAAGGAAAGAAAATTAGTTTCATTGCTAGAAAGTTGAAAACTATAATTATTACCTATGTCTAAATCAAAGTCGTGGCAAATAATTTGATCTAGCCTTCAAAGAAGTGTGTATGTGTAGAGTATGATTCCTCATTTATGGCACAACAATTTTGATATGGGCTTTATATAGTGACACATTACAATGATACATCGAGGAATCTTCCTACATTAGTTGGCATAGGTACAACAAACCTCATTAATATTAGTACCAAGTTTCAATTATAACTTGAAATACAAGGTGAAAGCATTGACTATGTTGATGACCAACTGTTTGGACCTAGGCGGATAGGGGTGAATTTCTTGGTTGGGCATTGAGTTATACTTTATAAGGTCGTGTGGGAAGTTCGTTTATATTTTTTGTTTTATTTCAAATTGTGGCATCAGTGAATATGATCACACATGTGCCATATGTTTTATGTGGACTTATCCCTCTTGCAAACAAGAGGATCTCCATAGACCTTAGAGAAATCTAGTAACAAACAACCAAGAGCTGGTATCTTTCTCTAAACTATGATTGATTGAAACAAATACTATGATAGAAGACACTTACCATTTAATATAAATTCCTAATCAAGTATTTTTCATAGCTTTTGACCATCGACTTCTCCTCGATGCTTTAGAGATCTTCTCGCCATTCCCACAACTTCTCCGAGATGTCCTGAAGGAGATATCCATAGACATAAGCATACACAATATCAAAGAATCTAGAATATAGCATAAGAGATAAATGGACTAATTAACCTAATCGTATACAAAAATGAATCAGTATGCAATCAAAGTCTATGCAGGTGATCAAAGAATCCTACAAATTATAACAATAGAATTAGAATTGAGAAATAACAATTGCCTTTATATTAATAAAAAAATGGAGAATAGACTTACAACCTTGAAGCCTTGATGTTGCAACCACAATCTCCAACCCTTGCCTTCAATGAATAGCATTTCAACCTTATCCCAACAACATAAGCCTACTTCCAATGATCCTCTTCCAATCTCCAAGCCTGTGATAGTTTTATAGGCCAAGAGTGGGAAGCTTGGGATCCATCTCCAAGGGATGATATCCACTAATGGCAGGATAGGGGTTCCACAAAGAAAGGGAGTTGCTAAATGATGGGAGGGATGAGGTCTAAATAGGAACCCATTCAAATCTTGTTAGTTGGGATCGATATGACTAATAATGCTTCTAGACTTTACTTTTGATTTTTACATTGATTAAGTCATGTGCATAGGCCATAGTTTAAGACAAAGCGAACTTATGCATGGTTTCTAATAGACTTCTCTGCATATGCGCAGAGATTGACTAATAACTATGAAAGAAGCCAAAGATATTGTTTTGAATCAAGGGATCTAGGAATTTCACCTTCTTTGGGATAGTTTTAATTCTAACTTTGCAGGTGAATACTTTAGGACTCATTTATGGATAGAGAAAGATCCAAACAGATGGTCATTTGCCTAATGTGAAAAAATGACGTGTAACAGATTTCCCCCTAAAGAGTAAATTCAGAAGAGATGTTTGATCACTGAAGCTCTTTATCATGCCAAGGTTTGGGTTAAATACTACAATCAAAGACCTGAATAATCAATCAAATGTTACAATGAAAAATATAATCATTGCTGGGGTAGGAATTCCCATACTCAGAGTATAAATGTCTCAAAGAATAGTACAAAAATACATATGAAGATCCCTGTCAATAGAAGACATAGTATGGACATATCCATCAATAGACCTATGTTTATAATCATGAATATTTAATAACTCCAAATAGCCTGGATGGATGAAACTAGATACGGGGTCTTGATCTACATCTCTCGATCTTGTAGAAAATCTGATCTAGGTTAACCTGATAATGCAATATAAATCAAAGTAGAATACTATGACCTACTTCTACTATCAATTTGTGGAAGCTTAAATATCAAGTTGAAAAATATAAATAGAAGAAGAAGAATCAATCGCACCATACACATGAAAATACTTTGGGGAAATCTTCAACTAAAAACCCCACTACGTGTATTATCATACAAGGTGGAAATACATAGGAATTATATAAAGCCTTAGATCTCACAGCTAGCCAGCTCTTAGTATAATCCTCACAGATGCTCACAGGAAATCTTGGCTGCTCTCCAACCTTCCTCTCTTCCCTCCAAGCTCCTATTTCCTTGCGCTCTTCCTATGGGGTGATTCTCCTTCAACCAGTGGAACACTCTCTCACACACTATTAGAATTGAGCAATCCTCAAGGAATGATTCCTTGACTGCATGCATGAGTTTTCTTTATAATAAAACACATGCAACTGATAGTACATTGTCCTTGACTTTCATCTCAATTGGGTCTTTCTCAAAATAGACATGCATGAGTTTCTGATGAGGGAATCTTCAGCTAACTAGAGTAGCACTAGTTGAGTGCATGCATGCATCAATTGATTTTTAACTCACCATTAGTTCCTCAAACAGTTTGGAACTAATTTAACTAGACTTAACTTAGTAAACTAAGTTAACTAATTACAACTCAAATATAACTCAATCTTATCTCCGTAATTTAAGGGATAACTCTTGCATGACTTCCGAAAGACTTCTAACTTGAATTTATCCAACTAATTAATTCAAAATGAATTAGCTAATTATTTCTAAGTAGCTGTTAAGACTAAATTCGATTTTAATTCACAATTTAATTCAAGGAAAAATTAAATTGGAATGTTCTTGTTGCCATATTTCAACACTCCCTCTCAACAAAAAGGGGATTATCTGCCACCCTGATCCTGTCTCTATGGAACTCGAATTTACACTTTGATAATGTCTTTGTCAAAATGTCAACATCTTGCTCCTTTGTCAAAATATGCTATAGCAACATGATCCTCCTATCATCAGCAACTTGCTTTACCTTGTAAATCCAATGGGAACTAAAAACTGACTTGTTCTCCAGTATCGGAACCATATCCCAAACACTGCTACGAATTATGAAGTCATACTCCTCCACCATAGCGTCAACCCAAATCGGCTATTGCATAGCTTCCTCAAAGGAAGATGGCTCGGTCTCAACACATTCCCCAGCAAAGGTCATGTATCTAGTGTACCTCTCAGGTGACCTCCTCTGTCTGCACTGACAAGATGATGCTCTCACATTCTCTCTCGCATCTGCCAACAATCTTTCAACTTCTCTTGTGCACTTCTATCCATCTCTGGAAGACTCTGCTTGAGTGGATGTCTCCACTCCTAGAAAATATGCATGCGATTGCTCCTCATCATTCTAAGGCTCCTCCTCCTTAGGAACCAACAGTTCCTCCACAGCTTGTAGTTGGAGCTCCATCTCAAGGGAAACTTACATGGCCTTCTGCTCATCAAACTTGAGATCTTTACGAATAGTTGTACTCTGACTGGTAGGCAAGTAAACCCGATAGTTATGAGGTGTATTAGTGTACCTCACAAATATCACCAACTCTGTCGTCGGCTCAAGCTTCTTCTGTGCATCCTTTCTACCATGGCAATATATGGATGAGCCAAAGATCTTGAAGTGACCCACATCTCGTCTCTTACCAGAGAAAGCTTCCTCTGGTGTCTTCATCCCAAGTATGTGATGTGGGCTTCTATTCTGCAAATAGACTGCTGTGTTGCATACCTCAACCCACAAATGAAGTGGTAGGCCTTGGTCATGCAACATTGCCTGTGCTGCCCCTACAATAGCCCTGTTCTTCTTCTCAGCCACCCCATTCTGCTGTGGGTTATGAGGTGCCGTCGACTCTCATTTAATTCCTTCTACTGCACAGAATTCCTTAAACTCTTGAGAGACATATTCTCCACCATTGTCACTTCTCAAGGCCTTGATCTTCTTCCCTCACTCTTTCTCGACCAAAGCTTTGAACTGAAAAAACTTTGTGAAGGTTTGGTCTTTCTTCTACATGAAATAAATCCAGCATTTATAACAATAATCATCAATAAAAATCACATAATACGTTTTCTTCACTGTGGATGCCATTGAGAATGGTCCACACGCATTAGCATGAACTCGCTCTAAGATAGCCTTTGCTCGACTCTCTCGATCATGAAAGGAATACTTGTACTTTCTCAAGTACAACCTTTTCATGTGTCAACTTGCTCAAGTTTACCTTTGGGAAGTCCTATAGATATCTGTTGCATTATCTTCAAAGCCCCATGATGCAAATGGCCCAACCGCCTGTGCCACAACTCGCCAATGTCTTGGCTTTGCACCAATTCTTCTTTCGTACATAATGCTGTACAATCATATACCTATAGTTTATAGAGATTCTTCACTTGAATCCCTATCCTCTTGGTCTGAACCATGGTTATGTGTCTTAGGAATTCCTCTCCTTTACTAAAGACAACATCATAGCCTTTGTCCTCCAACATCACGACCAATACCAAGTTCTTCTTTAGTCCAGGCACATACATCACATCTATCAAGCTGAGAGGAGCTCCATGCTCCCTCTGAAAAGCAACCGTGCCCACTCCTGAAACACTATTCATTCTGTCATCACCCATATTTATGCGCATCTTGAGGTCTTTCTCCTCCAAGGCATTGAATAAATTTTTATCACTGGTCATGTGGAATGAGGCTCCATTTTCAAGATACTAGACACAACCCATCATCAATGACACCATGCATGCGATGAGGGTAAAGTCCATTTTGAATTGAGAGGCTAATGCCTCACCTTCTGATCCTTTCTAAGATCCCTTCTTGGACTTCTTCAATGGGCATTTAGTCAGATAATGTCCCGTCTCGTGACAATTAAAGCATCTCACTTTAGACATGTCACCCTTCTTCCCTCGATGAGAAGAATTTGATTTGAAATGGGAAGCCTTCCCCATCCCTTTCCTTGCATTTCTTGCTAAGGCTAGATTTTCTTCATCATCATTCTTGGATGAAGAACCTTTATGTGTGCTCCTACTAATCTCCTCCTACATCAGATCCGACCATAGTCGTTCCTAATCTAGCAGTTTTTCCCTTCCATTCACAGAGTCTTGTTAGCTATTGCAACTTTTTGGAAGACCAAGGAGAGCGAGGCTCACCATATCATCATCGACAGTAGTTATTCCCACATTGCCAAGCTCATCTCTGTAGGTGGTAAGCTTGTTCAAATATGTGGAAATAATATCACCCTTCTCCATCTTGATTCTTTGAAGCTTATCCTTGAGTGCCAATTTCCTTTCGTCACTATTGTTCTGGTAGAGGTCCTTCATTGTCTTCCGCATTGAAAATGGAGTATCCTTCCCATGGAGACTCGAGACAATATGGTCTTGAAGTCCCTAAAGGATGATGCATCTCGCCTTTGCCACATACTTCTTCCACTCTGCCAACTCTTGTGCATTAGTTGAAGCTAGCTTTGGGATTTCTTGATCAATGAATTCCTTCAAGCCATTGTCTTCTAACACAACCTCCATTCTATATTTCCATGCTACGTAATTTGAGGTACCTTCCAAGGCATACTCGAGTCTCAAACCATAGAACGCCATTGGCTAAAATTGAAGTATGATATGAATTCGAATTGCACTTGAAACCCTGAACTCCAAACTTTGAATTCTCTTCTCAGTATACTATTCACAGCTTTGATACAGTGTAGAAAATTTCTACAAATCTAGCTCTGATGCCATGTAGAAAATTTCTACAAATCTCACTCTAATACCATGTAAAATATCTGATGTAGGTTAACCCGATAAT
The DNA here is from genome assembly GCA_000404065.3 of Pinus taeda. Taxonomy (NCBI): domain Eukaryota; kingdom Viridiplantae; phylum Streptophyta; class Pinopsida; order Pinales; family Pinaceae; genus Pinus; species Pinus taeda. The sequence goes on along the minus strand of APFE031299691.1, from coordinate 28,220 downwards.
GCAATATAAATCAAAGCAGAATACTATTACTCCCTTCTACTATCAATTTGTGGAAGCTTAAAGATCGAGCTGAAAAATATAACCAAAAGAAGAAGAATCAACCACACAATACACATGAAAATACTTTGGCGAAATCCTTAGCTAAAAACCCCACTATGTGTATTATCATACAAGGTGGAAATCCAGAGGAATTATACAAATCCTTAGCTCTCACAGCTAGCCAACTCTCAGTACAATCCTCACAGATGCTCACAGGAAATCTTGGTTGCTCTCCAGCCTTCTTCTCTTCCATCCAAGCTCCTATTTCCTTGCGCTCTTCCTCTGGGATGATTCTCCTTCAACCAAGTGGAACACTCTCTCACACACTGTCAGAACTGCGCCATCCTCAAGGAATGATTCCTTGACTACATGCATGAGTTTTCTTTATAAGAAAACACACGCAACTGATAGTACACTATCCTTGACCTTAATCTCAACTGGGTATTTCTTAGAATAGACATGCATGAGTTTCTGATGAGGGAATCTTCAGTTAACTAGAGTATCACTAGTTGAGCGCATGCATGCATCAACTGACTGTTAACTCACCATTATTTCCTCAAACAATTTGGAACTAATTTAACTGGAATTAACTTAGTAAACTGAGTTAATTAATTACAACTAAAATATAACTCAATCTTATCTCCTTAATTTAAGGGATAACTCTTGAATGACTTCAAAAAGACTTCTAACTTGAATTTCTCCAACTAATTAATTCAAAGTGAATTAATTAATTATTTCCAAGTAGTTGTTAAGACAAAATTCGATTTTAATTGACAATTTAATTCAAGGAAAAATTAAATTGGAATGTTCTTGTTTCCATATTTCAACAGATCTGTAGTACGAATCTAGTTATGTGAGTGAATGTTTTGAAGTCTAACATGGTAGAAACCACTTGATTACTGGTCAATAATGTGAATCATTAACAAGTATGAGAGAAACCACCAATAATTACAATGGCTCTCAAGGTACTTCTCATACAATCTATGAAGTGTGAATCAATGTGCTAATGTCAAACACTCATAGAATCATTCGATCGAAGGTCAATGATTAGAACCTATTGTCAAAGGCAAGAAACCTACCATTAAGGCATGAAATATCCAAGGTCCTGAAGGTTTCTAGATCTACTTCTTGGATAGTGAGTTGAATATCTACTCATGTCCAGTTTTGAAGACAATAGTTTAGAGTAATTCAGGACTGATTCAGGAATGGTCGATGCAATTGAAGGCTATGACTAGAAAAGTAATTTGACTAAGGTTGGGCTTCTCTTGATCATATTAGAGACACGACATGATGACTTGGTAGCATTTGAATCCAAAATAAAACCAAAACCAACCGAATACTTTGAATGAGGTATGGTCAACTAAAAGGAAAATGGATTTCCCAGTTCAAACAAAAAAATGATGAAATGGCATGTTCAAGAGTGGCATCCTTTGTCCCACGACAATATGCGAATGAGCCAAAGATCCTGAAGTGACCCACATCTCGTCTATTACCAGAGAAACCTTCCCCTAGTGTCTTCATCCCAAGTATTCGATGCGGGCTTCTATTCTGCAAATAGGCCGTTTTGTTGCATGCTTCAGCCCACAAGTGAAGCAGTAGGCCTTGGTCATGCATCATTACCTGTGCTACCCATACAATAGTTTGTTCTTCCTCTCAGCCGCCCGATTCTGCTATGGGTTATGAGGTTCCCTCAACTCTCATTTAATTCCTTCTGTTGCACAGAATTCCTTAAACTCTTGAGAGACATATTCTCCACCGTTGTCACTTGTCAAGGCCTTGATCTTCTTCCCTCACTCTTTCTCGACCAAAGATTTGAACTCACAAAACTTTGTGAAGGTTTGGTCCTTCTTTTGCATGAAATAAATCCAGCATTTACGAGAATAATCATCAATGAAAATCACATAATACCTTTTATTCGTTGTGGATGCCATCAAGAATGGTCCACACTCATCAGTATGAACTCGCTCTAAGATAGTCTTTGCTCGACTGTCTCGATCATGAAAGGAAGACTTGGTGTACTTTCCCAAGGTACAACCTTTTCATGTGTCAACTTGTTCAAGTTAACCTTTGGGAAGTCATATAGATATATATTGCATTATCTTCAAAGCCCCATGATGCAAATGGCCCAACCACCTATGCCACAACTTGCCAATGTCTTGGCTTTGCACCAATTATGCTTTTGTACTCAATGCTACACAATCATATACCTCTAGTTTATAGATATTCTTCATCTGAATCCCTATCCTCTTGGTCTGACCCATGGATATGTGTCTTAGGAATGCCTTTCCTTTACTGAAGACAACATCGTAGCCTTTGTCCTCCAGCATTGTGACCTATACCAATTTCTTCTTTAGTCTAGGCACATACATCACATCTGTCAAGGTGAGAGGAGCTCCATGCTCCCTGAAAAGAAACCGTGCCCACTCCTGAAACACTATACCTTTTGTCATCACCCATCTCTATGCACATCTTGATGTCTTTCTCCTCCAAGGCACTGAATAAATTTTTATCACCGGTCATGTGGAATGAGGCTCCACTGTCAAG
>APFE031299691.1:4942-23926 GCA_000404065.3 Pinus taeda | reverse complement strand
GATAGTACATTGTCCTTGACTTTAATCTCAACTAGGTCTTTCTCAGAATAGACATGCATGAGTTTCTGATGAGGGAATATTCAGTTAACTAGAGTAGCACTAGTTGAGTGCATGCATGCATCAACTGACTATTGACTCATCATTATTTCCTCGAATAGTTTGGAACTAGTTTAACTAGAATTAACTCATAAACTGAGGTAGCTAATTACAAGTAAAATATAACTCAATCTTATCTCCTTGATTTAAGGGATAACTCTTGCATGACTTCCAAAAGACTTCTAACTTGAATTTGTCCAACTAATTAATTCAAAATGAATTAATTAATTATTTCCAAGCAGCTATTAAGACTAAATTCAATTTTAATTCACAATTTAATTCAAGGACAAATTAAATTGGAATATTCTTGTTGCCATATTTCAACAGATTTGTAGTACGAATCTAGTTATGTGAGTGAATGTTTCAAAGTCTAACATGGTAGAAACCACTTGATTCCTGGTCAATAATGTGAATCATTAACAAGCATGAGAGAAACCACCAATAATTACAATGGCTCTCAAGGTACTTCTCATACAATCTATGAAGTGTGAATCAATGTGCTAATGTCAAACACCCATAGAATCATTCGATCGAAGGTCAATGATTATAACATATTGTTGAAGGAAAGAAACCTTCCATTAAGGCATGAAATCTCCAAGGTACTGAAGGTTTCTAGATATACTTCCTGTATAGTGAGTTGAAGATCTACTCATGTCCAGTTTTGAAGAACAATAGTTTAGAGTAATTCAAGACTGATTTAGAAATGGTCGATGCAACTGAAGGCTATGACTAGAAAAGTAATTTGACTAAGGTTGAACTTCTCTTGATCATATTAGAGACACAACATGATGACTTGGTAGCATTTGATTCCAAAATAAAACCCAAACCAACTGAATAATTTGAATGAGGTATGGTCAACTGAGAGGAAAATGGATTTCCAAACTTGAACACAAAAGTGACGAAATGGCATGTTGGGAATTCCTATAGATATCTATTGCATTATATTCAAAGCCCCATGATTCAAATGGCCCAACCACCTATGCCACAACTTACCAATGTCTTGGCTTTGCACCAATTCTACTTTTGTACTCAATGCTGCACAATCATATACCTCTAGTTTATAGAGATTCTTCACTAGAATCCCTATCCTCTTGGTCTGACCCATGGCTATGTGTCTTAGGAATGCCGTTCCTTTATTGAAGACAACATCATAGCCTTTGTCCTCCAACATCACAACTGATACCAAGTTCTTCTTTAGTCCAGGAACATACATCACATCTGTCAAGGTGAGACGAGCTCCATGCTCCTTCTGAAAAGCAACTGTGCCCACTCTTGAAACACTATACCTTCCGTCATCACCCATCTCTATGCGCATCTCGAGGTCTTTCTCCTCTAAGTCACTGGATAAATTTTTATCACCGGTCATGTGGAATGAGGCTCCACTATCAAGATACCAATCACAACCCATAATCGATGACACCATGCATGTGATGAGGATAAAGTCCATTTCAAACTGAGAGGCTAATGCCTCACCTTCCGATCCTTCCGAGGATCCTTTCTTGGACTTCTTAAATGGGCATTTAGTCACATAATGTCCCATCTCATGACAATTAAAGCATCTCACTTTAGAAATGTCACCCTTCTTCCCTCAATGAGAAGAATTCGATTAGAAATGGGAAGCCTTCCCTATCCCTTTCCTTGCCTTACTTGCTAAGGCCAGATTTTCTTCATCATCATTCTTGGATGAAGAACCTTCACGTGTGCTCCTCCTAATCTCCTCCTGCATTAGATCTAACCACAGTCGTTCCTAATACGATAGTTTCTCCCTTACATTCACAGAGTCCTATTAGCTATTCCAACTCTTTGGAAGGCCGAGGAGAGCGAGACTCACCATATCATCATCGCCAGTAGTTATTCCCACATTTCCAAGGTCATCTCTGCAGGTGGTGAGCTTGTTCAAATATGTGGAAATAGTATCGCCCTTCTCCATCTTGATTCTTCGAAGATTATCCTTGAGTGCCAATTTCCTTTAGTCACTACTATTTTGGTAGAGGTCCTTCAATGTCTTCCACATTGAAAATGGAGTATCCTTCCCATGGAGACTCAAGACAATATGGTCTTGAACTCCCTCAAAGATGATCCATCTTGCCTTCGCCACACACTTCTTCCACTCTGCCAACTCTTGTGCATTAGTTGAAGCTGGCTTTGGGATTTCTTGATTAATGAATTCCTTCAAGCCATTGTCTTCTAATACAACCTCCATTCTATCTTTCCATGCTACGTAATTCGAGCTACCTTCCAAGGCATACTCAACTCTCAATCCATAGAATGTCGTTGGCCAACCTTGAAGTATGATATGAATTCGATTTGCACCTGCAACCCCGAACTTCAAACTTCAAATTCTCTTCTCAGTATACTATTCATAGCTCTGATATGGTGTAGAAAATTTCTACAAATCTAGCTCTGATACCATGTAGAAAATTTCTACAAATCTCGCTCTAATACCATGTAAAAAATTTGATGTAGGTTAACCCGATAATGCAATATAAATCAAAGCATAATACTATAACCTACTTCTACTATCAATTTGTGGAAGCTTAAAGATCAAGTTGAATAATATAACCAAAAGAAGAAGAATCAACCACACAATACAAATGAAAATACTTTGGGGAAAGCCTCAGCTAAAAACCCCACTATGTGTATTATCATACAAGGTGGAAATACATAGGAATTATACAAAGCCTTAGCTCTCATAGCTAGCCAACTCTCAATACAATCCTCACAGATGATCATAGGCAATCTTGGCTACTCTCCAGCCTTCCTCTCTGCCCTCCAACCTCCTATTTCCTTGCACTATTCCTCTGGGATGATTCTCCTTCAACAAAGTGGAACACTCTCTCACACACTGTCAGAACTGCACCATCCTCAAGGAATGATTCCTTGACTGCATGCATGAGTTTTCTTTATAAGAAAACACATGAAAATGATAGTACACTGTCCTTGAATTTAATATCAACTGGGACTTTCTCAGAATAGACATGCATGAGTTTCCGATGAGGGAATCTTCAGTTAACTGGAGTAGCACTAGTTGAGTGCATGCATGCATCAACTGACTTTTAACTCACCATTATTTCCTCAGACAGTTTGGAACTAATTTAACGGGAATTAACTCAGTAAACTAAGTTAACTAATTACAATTAAAGTATAACTCAATCTTATCTCCTTGATTTAAGGGATAACTCTTGCATGACTTCAAAAAGACTTATAACTTGAATTTCTCCAACTAATTAAAAATGAGTTAATTAATTATTTTCAAGTAGCTGTTAAGACTAAATTCGATTTTAATTCACAATTTAATTCAAGGAAAAATTAAATTGGAATATTCTTGTTGCCATATTTCAACAGATCTGTAGTACAAATCTAGTTATGTGAGTGAATGTTTCGAAGTCTAACATGGTAGAAACCACTTGATTGCCAGTCAATAATGTGAATCATTAACAAGCACAAGAGAAACCACCAATAACTACAATGATTCTCAAGGTACTTCTCATACAATCTATGAAGTGTGAATTGATGTGCTAATGTCAAACACTCATAGAATCATTTGATCGAAGGTCAATTATTAGAACCTATTGTCAAAGGAAAGAAACCTACCATTAAGGCATGAAAACTCCAAGGTACTGAAGGTTTCTAGATCTACTTCCTGGATAGTGAGTTGAAGATCTACTCATGTCCAGTTTTGAAGAACAATAGTTTAGAGTAATTCAGGACTGATTCAGGAATGGTCAATGCAACTGAAGGCTATGACTAGAAATGTAATTTGACTAAGGTTGAACTTCTCTTGATCATATTAGAGACACGACATGATGAATTGGTACCATTTGACTCCAAAATAAAACCCAAACCAAATGAATACTTTGAATGAGGTATGGTCAGCTGAGAGGAAAATTTATTTCCCAACTTGAACACAAAAATGACAAAATGGCATGTTCAAGAGCAACATCCTACCTTTTATATATATAAAAAAAAAAATTCCTTTCTCACTTTTCCCCCATGATTACTGGCAAGTAACTCTTTATTTTTTACAAGCTTGAGGAGGATAACATATGATTGTCTTGTAAGCTCATCCTTTAGATGAGTCCTTTGAAGTATTTTTAATGAACCCTAAGAAGGAGTGGTTCGGTCTCATCATGCATAACGATGTTTGCATTTTTTAGGTTTTACAAGTCTAGTGAAGGGGTAACTCGAAGTCGTTTTCATGTTTAAAGAGTTTGAAAAGACACAAAAAGTAAACTCGTTTAACTCTTTCAGCGTAAAATTTAACAAGCCTGGAGAAAGTAAAGATTAGTGTTTTTCAGTTTTAGGGAGTCAAGAGAAAAACATAAGTAAACTCCAAAGTTTCCTTTTTCATAAATTGAGTCCCTCAAGCCCGAAAAATGGTAAAATAATGTAGGAGAGAAATCTATTGACCATGATTAGTCAACGTATACCTTTTTCATAAATAACCTAGTTTAGTCCATTAAAGGGGTAAAATTATACTGAATAAACAATTGGTCATTTAATTTTGCAAGTTCGAATAGTCAAGTGCTCAGCGATATTTACATGTTTAGGGAGTTTGAAAGGGATGTAAAGATAACTCCTTTTTTTTTCTTTTTTGTAAGTTTTTAACGAGTTTGAAAAAGTGATAAAAATATACTCATGTCACCGACTTTCAAGTTAATTAACAAGCATGAACATATGGAAAGAACTCAGCATAATCATGTACGTTTTACGTGCATGAAAATATAGCAAAAGAATATCAATATTTTTATGAGTTTAATGAGTCTTGGAAATAATAACTGAAATGGACTCTAGATAGGTTTCATTTTTATACAAGCTTGAAATAGAGAAAAACTATGCCTGAGAGTGGTTTCATTTTTACATAAGCTTGAAACAAAGAGGAAACTATGCTTGAGATAAGTTTTTCATGCCCCGAGTATAACGACATAGGCACATGCCCCCACCAAGCTTCATTTCATGTACCTGAGTAGACTACTGGTTACTAATAGGTGGATGAAATGAAGGTTCATTTATGAGATCAAGATTCAACTTAATTAGGGGAGGATTTGTTTCATCTTTTAACGAGCTTGACACAAAAAAAGAACTAAGCTCATGGAACCTTGTTTCATTTTTTAATGCGATTGACACAAGAAAAGGAACAATGGTCATAGACTTGTTTCATTTTTTAATGAGGTTGCCAAAGTAAAATAACTATCCTCATGGGTTGCTTCATGTTTATGCGAGCTTGAAACAAAAATAATTATGCTCATAAGAACCTGTTTCATTTTTTAACGTGGTTGACATGGTAGAAGAACTATCCTCGTGGGTATTGGATAATGGCTTCCATTTGGAAGAAACACATGCTAAGGGATTTTTCCCAACCATGGATTCTAAGAGATCTTCTTCAGAAGGAAGAATAACTCTTTGGAAGGAATACATGTGAAGAGAATCAACGAGGGTAAGAAAATCCATTTCAAATCCCCCCATAAGATCCCCTATGTCAATTGCTAGATCAAAGTCATATCGAGCAAATAGTGAGAGGCTCGCTTACATCGGTGATTGAAAACATGGGACTGGTTTCCACATAATTAACTGGTGATTGGGTAGATACCACTCGCATGTAAGGAACATTCAGGGATGTTGGATGGTTGGAAGTCGAATCAAGATCAATGAATGAAAGCAGGTCAATAGTCACAATATTTCCATTGTGAGGAAAAGACAACACGTGAAAGAGTTTTTATTCGAAAAATTTCATAGCATAGGCATAGTCTCGCTCAAGGAGAAAATTGGAATCCAAGGGGCCTTGGACTACCATAAGATCAATACAGACAATTTTTCCTTCCAGAATAATAGGTAAGCTAGGAAGGATCCCTAAAGGTTCACTAATGGTTCTTTTAAATGCCAACATATCATGTGTAATAGGAACAAGCTGAGGGGAACCCAAAGCATGTCAAGTGGGTGAGGATAAAATACTGATAGAAACAACTTCATCTACATTTGTGTGTTGCACATTCTTACCATACACTTTCACAATGATTTGGAAATGGGTGGAAGAAGGAAGACGAGGTCCTATCAATCTACTCCAATGAATGGAAATAGCCTCCTTAGAGGGGTTTTAATGGAAATAGGTGAAATTCTCCCATGTATAAAAGAATCTAAAGTAACAATAAGAACCTGAGTGGTATTAAGTTCACTCTATAAAGGGATAGTGGGATCGACTGAAGATGGAATCGAGTCAACCACTTGATCAAATAATGATTCGTCAACCTGAGTGATATGTGTTTCACTCTCCAATGGAAGAGTGGGGTTGAATGTACTTGGAATTAGATCAATCACTTAGTCAATAGATGGTAGGTAGGGAGAAAATTGATGGTAACCAGTTGGAAGTTATTCTTATGGAACAGTAAGCTTTTCTAACAAATTTGATCCTTCATCCATATGAGGGAAAAGGTGACTATAATGAATCACTTTGCATAACCTACAAGGAAACATAAATTTAATCTTTTTCCCATGAACCTCACAATCATTGGTTGATGGATCAACAATAGGATGATAAGAATTCTTTTTACCATACTTCCAAGACTTTAGGAATACTAGGACAATCAATAAGTAAGTGGTCACCCGGACAAAGCTTTCAAGGGTATTTGGGCTTGCGATGCATACTCTAAGTTTCTTCAACATTACCATTACCTACAACCATGGTTGGTTGGTTGACATATTTCTTATCTTGCTACTTGTTCTTCTTCCCTTTATTATTCTTCGTAGTCACTTGGTTACTAGCATGAAGGATTTTACCAAGGGAAGAAGAAAAAAGAGAGGAGGACGTGTTGGGTGAAGAAGGTAAAGGTTCAAGAAGACGGTGGTGATGTTGAGATGATCTACTCGGTTGAGGTGAAAAAATCAGCTTAGATGGAGTAGTTTTGGTATTTTGGATCAAATAAGTTGAAAAAAGTGACACTCAAAAACCTATCATGAATCTGAGAAGTGACAACCTAGCCATATAAGGAGGACTAATATTTGCAAAATTAGGGAGAAGATTAGGGTTCTTGTTAAAAGGGAGGTCTTTACCAATAAATTCTAGAATTGTTGCCATTAGATTCAACTTAGATAAATTTACTATCGATATTAACAATTGAAAATCACAATCTTGATCAAGGTGGATATTGGTGGCCACTCACATATTCCACTTGAACCCCCAACACTGTCTCTTTCAGTTTTTTAGTTTCCTTAATTGTAGCACAATTTACTATTTTTGGCAACTTTTCGGGTCCTAAACTTCTGGAGCCGTTTCGAGGAACTAAATGGCTTTTTGGCTGCAGATTTTGAAGGATCTGAGCCACAACTTTCATCTTAAATGTTGGCCTCCCACTCCATTTGGCCTAACTTCTGTTGTCAAATCATGAAAAGTGACTTTAATGTTCACTTTCCAGCCAACCTGTGCGGTTTCTCCCTAGGTAGCGCAACTCTCTCTACGTTGTTGCGGACCCTGTGACACTTCCTTGATTCCCACCATCCTCTAATCGCACATCTCCCCAACCTAGGTAGTGTATCTTATAGTCTCGCGCCTCCTTTCAGCTACATGGGGCACTAAGACTGTGCTACCTTAATTTAGTCACATGGTCAGACCACCAGTCTATGGCTTCAAGCGACTACCATTCACCTTTCCTAGAAAGGGTTCTCCATTCAATTTGACCAATGGTACCACTCCTCCATCAGTAATTTCCTTAATGACATAGGGCCCTAACGAGTGCATTATGTATTTTCCTGGAAATTTATCAAACTTATTGTCATATAGCAAAACCAGGTCATTTACCTTAAATGTGCACAACTTAATATGTCGATCATGCCATGTCTTTTCGCACTGCTTTTGGACCTGTTGGTGAAATCTAGCTAAAAGTCTCTCTTCCTTGAGATCATCTAGTTGCACGAGCCTCTCCTCTAGGTCTCTACGATCCGTCATACCTGTGATCGTTGTTATGCACAGACTAGGCACAATATATTCCATAGGCATTACCGCTTCAACACGATAGACAAGCCTAAATGGGGTTTGTCCAGTCAACTTTTTGCATATCGTTCGATAAGCCCATAGTACTGCAGGTATGCATAGGTCCCAATCACTTCGATGAGCATTGTAGACCTTGGTTAGTGCATTTACAAGAACTTTGTTAAACGCTTCCACCATCCCATTAGCTTACGGGTGATAAGGTGTGCTTTTTTGGTGGTATACTCAAAATTCCTCCATTAGCATGCTGATCGACTCATTTAGGAAGTGTGTACCATGATCACTCATCAAGATCTTCAGAAATCCAAATCACATCAATACTTGCTCAAAGAGGAACTTTGCAATGGTCGCACTTGTGCAATCCTTCACAGGCGGTGCCTTCGCCCAAGAAGTCAAATACTCTGTCGCGGTGATAATGTACCTTGCCCCTGTCTTTCCTTGAGGCTAAATGGGTCGCACAAAATTTATCGCCCACTTCTTAAAGGGTTGCAATGTCATCTGTGGATTCAAATGCATCTCATCCCTTCATGATAGCTTGCCAGTCCTTTGACACACATCACACACATTGTGATACGATTTAGAGTCCTGATGAAGGGTTGGCCACCACAACCCTTTGCATAGAATCTTTTTCGTGGTTTCTCTTCCTACACAATGTCCTCTCGCGGTGCCCTCATGAGCATCCAGGAGGATTCTGCTTCTTTCAAACTCAGGTACATACCATCACAATATCTCATCAGACCCTATTTTGTACAGATGCCCAGCAATGGCAGAGAAATCTACTCTGAGCAACACTAATTTTTTCTTCTGCTCAAAAATATATCCTTCCAGTGCAGTACTTGTTGTTAGGAAATGCATTATATCCTCAAAATTACCATTCGCGACATGCACTGCAAATAGCTATGCGTCAGGCAATCCTTCTTCCAAATTAGTGGGTTCCTCCCCCGTTTTCATGTGCGATAGATGGTCTGGTCCTGCATTCAGTCATCCACGCAGTAAGAGCCACCTGCAAATTCTCCCCCCCAACATAGGCTTATTGACTAGGTACTTCAACATGTAGTGATCTGTATACATCTTAAAATTACCTCCCAGCAAGCGGTGCCTAAACTTCTAGAACACATACACCATAGCTAACCCTTCGCACTCAGTGGTGGAATAGTTATTCTCTTCTTTGGATCATCTTCGGCTTGCAAATGCGATAGGATGGTCCAAGCCTTCTCCGCCAGCTCGTGTCAGTACCACTCCTAGTGCTATACATGACACGTCAACATGTACATGAAAATCTTCTTCCAATCTGGGAAGACTAGAATTGGCGCAGTGACGATCTTTTATTTCAATACATCCAAGCTCTTCTTACAGTCCTCATTCTAGCAAAATGTGACATCCTTCTTCAACAATTTCTCCATAAGCACGGTGATCTAGGCATAACCTTTGATAAACTTTCTCTAATATCTTGTATGTCCCAGGGTAGTGCACAACTACTTCACACTCCTTGGCGCTTCCAAGTTTAGTATCACTGCGATCTTCATGGGATCTACCATCAGTCCCTATCTACAAACCACATGCCCCAATAGGGTCCCAAAAGGAACACAAAATAGAAACTTCTTCAGATTGAACGTGATCTGGTATCTTTGAAAAGTGTCCAGCATCAAGCGCAAGCTTTCTACATGGCGTTTTAGTAGCCCAAACACAGTCCAATCATCAAAATATACCTCTAGGAAATTATGAATAAATTATTTGAACGCATCAACAACTACGCGTGAGATGATAGCAGGTGCATTCTTCAATCCAAACAGAATTACAGTGTACTGAAAACAACCCCACTAAGTCTCAAAGTTTGTCTTTCTCCTATCCTCCAACACGATTTTGATTTGGTGGTATCCTGAGAACCCATCAGTGAAGGAATATGATCCCTAACCACCTACATTGTCCAAAACTTCATCAGTGAACAGAGTCAAGAAAGAATCATGCCATTATCTTATAGATACAGTCCAAATCATCATCACTCTCATAATCATGGACTGGTTTAGTATAGCGTGATCCCTCAGCAGGATCTAGGGGTACTATTACGCAGAACGATTTCCTCTCAAAGATCATCTTCTACTTCTTTAGGTTGATTACCCCCTTGATCTCAGTGGCCCAGTGAATTCCTAGGAGTGCAGGATAGGGATTTTTGTCATCCACTATCTCTATTACTTCAAATTCAACTAGTGCGCTTGCACCTTCAATATCCATAGTCACCCCTTGCAGCCGCCCCATGGGGATAATCTTCTGTTGATTTTCCATCATCAGCTGAATCGAAGACCATTGCAGTGCGGGTCTCCCCATCCAATCCCAAGTCTACTTTGGTAGGAACTTTGCATCCAACCCCAGGTCTAAAATCACATGATCCATTTCATACTCTCTGATCTATATAGTCAATCTCATCTCCTGTCCCGTTCTTTTTTATGCTTGCCAATTTTTCATACTATGCGCGGCTCACCCAACGTAGTTGCAATGCATATATTGATGAGGTCTTGTAACCCCTTCACAACCTTACTATCGCGTAATAACTTCATACAGGTCTCCAGGAAGGTTGTGAGCATAGAAGGGTCCATCTCCTGATCCATCCTATCCTTGCTTCCTGTGGTGGAGGTCTCAGTGAAGCTCTTCCTAGATTTCATGAAAGTTTCATGTGCGCGCTCCAAATCGAACTTAGCCTCCTTCGCCAGAGCTTTGTGAACCCATGTACCTCCTTTTGGTTGTTTCCCCTTGTCATCTCCTGTTGCAAATCCACTTCTGAGAACTATATTTAAGTTTGGATCCTCTTCACGGGGCTCAGACCTCATCTTCTATAGGTTCTAAGTCGGTGGAGGTGGTAGTGCCCCTTTGTCACTTATCCTAGTTATCAGCGTATGACAGTCTTTCGATTCATGATCAAACAACATGCAATACTTGCATGACGGGCATGTTGGGTTAGTGAAATCGTGGGCATAGTGTCCCATTCCTCCGTAATTGTAGCAGATCAACTATCCTTGACCTCTATAAGGTCATCCTCCACCTCGGCCTCTTCCGCGCCCCATAAATTCTGTTTGCACCATCCCCACATTATTATCGAGGGCCCGCATTTCTGCGTGAACCTTATAAGCAGGAGTTCTATCCATCATTAGTTCATAACTCCTTCAATTATGCTCATCATGCCCTACTGACCTACAAAAGTTGTAGAACAACTATTGCGTCTCTGTACAAATTGTTGCAGCAAATGATAGTTATCCTTGGCATGTTTTCTTGCCACTTGACATATAACACACCATAATGCAGGCCCCGTGCTCATTCCTGCTTGAGCTTCCATCCTCAAAGACATCGGTCCTCCTCCTCTAATGTAGTTCACAAAGACCGGGAAATGGTCATTGTCATGTCCCTGACTCTTGCATTTCAGGCACCATACCTCTTCATGCACCTCGAGTCGAACTGTTTTGTCCCACTTCATACTTTGCATCTCAAGGAACAGATTCTTCAACTGCGATGGATCTTCTGAACACCTAGATTTGGGTCTTGCATTAGTGTTCATGTAGTCTCATTGCAATCTCCAAGGCCTCCACCTAAGTCATTATCTTCTATTGCGATAATGAAACCCTTAAGTGTGGCATTAGTGAAGCCACAAACCACTCGCGATGCTATCTATCTATAAAATTCATGTTGGCTTCACGGATTGTACACTTCAACCTCTGATCTAGTTCCCAAGGCATCTCGCATAGTTGCATCGTGATCTCCTTGAATCCCACAATCGACTATGCCTCAGATTTAGGCCCACTGAACTCTCTATTTAGTGTTGTCTGGATGTATGCCCCTCCAGCATTTGGGTTATCATTAGAGTACTTGATATACTAGATTAGCGTGTGATCTTGCAGAGCACTAGCTAATGTCGCCTTCTTTATATGATCATCTTTAATGCCTTGCACTTCCCATACAGCTTTCACAATGAACCAAAATTGGTCTTGGTCCTCATTTCCCAAGCCTTTGAACAATGGAAAATTCATTGAATTTACCATACTGAACTACAGTGGAGGTGGAGGTGGTATGGGTGAAGTTACAGGTGATGGTGGTGAAGTTAGAGGTGGTGTGGGCAGAGGTGGTATTCGTGGGAATCCTTGCCTTATTAACTAAATAGCTCTTCATAGAGAAACCTTTACTATCCCTTCCTCATCACCTCGTAGAGGTGAAATCAATGGAATATACTCTGGACCCTTTTTTCCTTCATTCCTATAAGTTTTTCTGCTTCGTGTAGTCTTGAATATCGGGGTAGCTGCATAACCTGTTTTTTGCATAATAGCATTTTAATCCAGTTCAAATATTTTACGTACTTATCTCACAGTCCTTCAAAAAAGCACTGCTCTGCCTCATTATAGCTAACTGAGGTGTCAAATACGAATTCATTCACAAATCCTCCTATGACATGATCAAGCCAATGATTGACAGCACGGGTGATCTTGTCCTCCTATGCTTCCAATTTTTGTACTAGCTCTGAGGTCCAAACAATAGGATCGTCAAGTTTCCACCTTCCTTGGCTATTTGCTAGCTTTGTGATCCACTCATATAGCTCAACTGGAAAGGAGAAGAAAAATATTTTTTTGATCTCTGTGTATAGGTATTTGTCCAATCACTATTCATTTGTTAGTTGTGGGTTTCTATTCTCCTATGCCGCGAATTCATGGATCTTCTTATCCAACCAGTCTCTGATTTCCTTCTTAGTTGGATTCCATTGATATGACATCACACATCTCTTTCCACACCCTGAGATGGTTGTGATGTTGGTTAATTCCCTCTATCCCTGCCTTCACGTAGGTCACTTAGCTCTAGGGCTTGTCAAACTAGCCCCTTATCCTGCCCTTTAATACCTCCGCGAAAGGGGTCCATCATCCTTCGCACAACCCTACCTTGCTGCTCAGGTTCTTTCGCGCTGCTACGACGATGTACCGCATATATTCCCCAATCAACCTATGTGACTTGCTTATATTTATTAGAAAACTATAGTTAACACTGCATAAATAGATATCCTTCATTGCGTTCAGTTTTCCAATGTAATTACATTCATGCGCACATCATATAAGAAAAATAAAGGAATTTCATACATAAAACGACAAGATGCATTTAATAGAACAAAGAGACAAAAATTTCTGAATATTTCTCTTTATTGATATCTTCCAAGTGATTACAAACTTTATTCACCCTGCACACATAGTTGCAGGGGTCCACACACTCAACAACGGACTTCTACCCTAGGCCTCTACGCACTCAGTTGCAAAGCCTCTACCTATGCTACGACCCAAGACTTAGGCTTCTTACTTCAAAGCTATGACTCTCTTACCTTCTTAGTTGTTCTAACTACTTAGAGCTTAGCTCTTTTTATACAATCCCATGGTCCGTGGACCATGGGTAGACCTCTTACAACCAAATTTACTTTACAAAAATAAGGGCGAATTACCCTTTATGACACATGACACCTTCGCGCTCCGTGACCACAAATTGCAGAGTATTTACAATTTTATTACAAAATTTGACTCAAACATGGGCTTTTAGCCCCAGAAATTCGCTTGGGGGATCCTGCTCCCAATAGGCCCCCCAACACAAACATCATGACTCGCCCTCGAGTCACTTGGTATGTGTGGAGATCTTTGCACGAAGTCCTTCTAGCTCGACCCGGATGACCACTACGTCGGCCGTTCACTGAGCTGCCATCTACTTCGTGTCTTCCACTGTCTGCTCGGTCACTGCTCCTATGATTTCAGCCTGAAGCATTTGTTGTATTGCTTGTAAAGTCGCATGCTTGCCTTCAATATTTCCGGTTACTATGTAAACCTCCTCCAGCCAAGCTTTAGTCTTGCCTTTAGCATTGCTTCCTTGTGTAGCACTGCATCCACGTGTTCCTTCAGTTGCTTGGCCTCCTGTAGCTTGGCAAGTCTTTGTGTCAGTGCAATGGTTCACGCTATGCCCTTAACCACATTGTAGCATTGTTGTAGCTTGTGCACTTCCATCTCTAGCCTCTGTATAGTGGTGTGCTCTTGCAAGCTTGTCAGGACCTCAAATGATTGCTTAAACAACTGCATGCAATCTGCTATTGCACTATCCACCACCACAACTACTTTTGTGACATTGATCGCCCTCTGTTCCTTAATTTCTGGTGGATTTGAAGGCTGGGCCCTCAACTGTAGCTCTGTAATTTGCAAGTTCAACTCCAGCTGAACTCAGACCATCTCAGTCCAAGTGTCACACACCCCTGTGGCCAACTTGCAGATGCGTACCTCAACTGGCTCCTCCTTCAGAATGGCCAACTCTGGGACCATTTGGTACGCCTCCTCAATGAACTACATAATCCACTTACTTTGATTGGTTGCCTCAATCTTAGTGGCGATGGAAGCATTTCTCTGTAGGGCCATTTTCTCATTGTTGATCCACAGTTCACTGATCACTTGGAGGGCACGGTGCTCACGGGCCTTCAGTTCTGCAATTACTCCATCCCACAAGAGGTGGAGTACCTCGCATGGAAGCACTATCAGGTTCAACTCAACTCCCTTCAGGGCATTAACAGTGGGCCTTCCAACCTCATTTTTTGTGGTCAGTACACCATCCAGTAGCACTATCGCATTGGAAGCCTTCGTGTGTAGCATATTGGCAGCCTCTGAAGTGTTGTTAGCCAAGTCGGTAGACACTATACCAGCCTACGAAACACTGCTCTACAACTCTTACAGCCTTGTTTGGATAGCCCCTAGGATGATCTGCTATTGTTGTTCAAATTGCTATAGGGCCTTTGTGGTGACATCTCTGACTGTGTCACTGATATCGTGTAAATTACCCTCTGTCGATGTGATGGGGTCCAGTGAGGTCTTGGTCACCTTTGATTTCTTCTTGCACCCTCCCTTTTCTAGCTCTCTTGGGTGTTTGATGCAGATGGATGTCTCCTGAGGGTTCGCACCGTGCTTTTTAGTTTCTTCCTCTTTCTCTGGTGAAGGTGACCTTGCGCCTTTCTCAGAGCCCCATTTTGTTCCACCTATCTACTTTCCTACCTACTGTGCGGCTTCATGCTTCGCCTGGGCCTTATCAGTGGCCTCCTTTTTCGTCTTCTCAACTAGCTATGCCATCCTCATCTTGGCCCCCTCCTTCTTCTTCTGTGTGGAGGAGTTGCTCTCACCCACTACAAAGTCCGTGGTAGTGCGCCACTTTGCTAGCCATTGATCAAGAACCACATCAATGGCGTCATCCTTGGCCAAATACGACAAGTCGTACCACTTCTATGAAGGGTCCTTCAACACCCTGATGGATACTCACTAGAAGTTGGATTTGAATTCGGCGTAGCCCTACAGATTGGCATACACCGTAGGTGAAAATCACGGCTTGCTATTGATGGCCATCCTGATGTTCATCTCCATCAAGATCCAGAAGATCTTACTATCACTAACTCACTGTGCATCCTTGGTCGCCCACAGCGAAGCATACTTTGCTGCTTCAGGGAAGTCTGGCATGACCAAAGGGAACTGACTGTCCTCTGGTATCTCCCACACTACCAGCACAATCAACAATAAAAGCCACACATAGTGGAAAATCTTGCTAATCTCTTGTGCTTCGTGACAATTTGCTAGGAACTCTTCACGAAGGTAGTTGGACCAGTTGAACTGGACTCCTTCAGCGCACTGTTATGCGAGTGCGATGGCAGGATCTGAAACCTTATTGACATGACACTTCCTCATTACTTTCCCTGTGAGGATCTGCATGGCTACCTTCACAGTGGGGTCGCAGATGTTGGATATGGCATACCCACGTGGTTTCTTCACTAGTTTAAATTTTTCCTTCATTGGTTCTGTAAGAGCCTACTCACCACCCTCTCTGCCAAAGATCATCGGTGGATTCTCCCTGTATATGGTAGTCATGTTATTCGGTGAATCAACCCATTTATGATGGGTATTGGCTCTTCCACCCACAGACACCCATCATGTACCAAGCATAGCAGCTGCTTGATGACCAAAACTGTCATCGAGGTGCGGTTATAGTGTGGCACCCAAAGAAAGTTGAGCAATCCTGCCTTTCTACTCCCTTGAGCCACCTCTACGACTCCAGTGCAGTCATTCCAGTATTTGTATCAATGATGCAGCACATCAGTTGCTCGGTCACCAGGTGTGGGAACTTCTCGTGGTCTGCTAAGTCCCAGTCTTCAAGTTTTAGCAGCGACACTCATGCCAAGCATGGACCATCAAAAGTAATTTCATCTAGCAGTAGAGGGGTTTGCAGGGGAGTCTTACTCTCATTGATGTCCTTTGGTACCTTGGACTTAGGCTTGCACGGAGGGACATACTCCGACAACTGAGTAATAGGGTCTGTGCCTTGGGGCTTCAATGTCCTGCACTTCCATTCCCACATCCTCATCATCCATCAGGATGTCTTCAATATCTTCCTCCTCGGGTTCTAGGTTTATGGGCTTGCCTTTCTCTTGTGCAGTGGATTTTGGTGGGTTTCTCCTTCGTGATTCGCGCACTGTTATGGAAGGCTACTTGCCCTTCTTGTCCTTAACGGTCTCCTTAGTTGGGGTTAGCTTTGGTATTAGCATTCTCGGTGATTTAGGGATATCTTCCAATACTTCGGCCACTTCCAGAGTAGCTACTTCTACCTCCATTTCCTATGCCAACTCCTCTACTACTTGTTCGGTATTCATAATTTATGTGGGTGCTGACATAATGCTTTCTAACAGTGCTCACGATGTCTCTCGAAAGTTCGCAAACATAGGAGTCTCTTTGAAAGCCTCAAAGAACTCTCGGTCCATAGGTGTCTGAGAACTCAACAAATCAATACTCAAAATGCCAAGTATTTCTTCTTGGACAACCACTTGTAATTTATAGGGCATTGTGAATTCCAGTCCAACCGTTCCCCCCAAATTCGGTTCATTAATGCCAGATTTGCAGCAGATTTTCAAGGATCTGAGCCATAAATTTCATCTTAAATTCGAACTACCTACTCCTTTTGGCATCACTTCTCCCATGAAATCATGAATAGTGACTTTAACGGTAACTTTCCGGCCAATCTGCGTGTTTTTCACTAGGTAGCGCAGCTCCATCCGCGCTACCGCGGACCCTGTGACACTTCCTTGCTTTGCACCATCCACCAATCATGCAACTCCCCAACCTGGGTAGTGTAGTTTATAGTCCTGCACCTCCTTTTAGCTGCTTGGAGTGCTAAGACTATGCTACCTTCATTTAGTCACATGACCGAACCGCCAATGTATGGCTTCAAGCAACTTCCATTCACCTTTCCTAGGAATTGTTCTCCATTCAATTTAGCTAGTGTTACTGCTCCTCCATCGGTAATTTCCTTAATGACATAGGGCCCTAACCAGTGCATTCTGAATTTTCCTGGAAATTTATCAAGCTTACTGTCATATAGAAAAACCAAGTCATTTACCTTAAATGCGATCAGCTTAATATGTTGATCATGCCATGACTTTTCACGTTGCAAACTCAAGATGGAGGATCTGTTGGTGGATAAAGATCAGTGGATTGCGGTAGATTCGGGTACTAAACCAAAGGGAGTGTCTGATGAAGAATGAAAGAAGTTGGGTTAGAATGCAAAGAGAACAATACGATTGTGTGTCTCAGATTCAATATTGCTAAATGTATCAGGGGAAGCTACAACAAATGATTTGTGGGACAAGTTAGAGACTTTGTACCAATCTAAGTCTCTGGTGAATAAACTGTTCCTATGGAAAAAGATGTATAACTTGAGGATGAAATATGGAGACTCAGTGACAGAGCATCTGAATGCGTTTAATACTGTGGTAAGTCAGTTATTGTCTATTGATATCAAAATTTCAGATGAAGATAAGTGCATTAGTTTGTTGTGTTCTATACCATATTCGTGGGATAGTTTGGTTATTGAAATAGGTAGCAATGCAACTGCCTTGCAGTTTAATGAAATAGTCTCATCCTTGCTGACAAAGGAGACAAAACAGAAAACTATGGAGAGACAAAATGGTGATGCCTAGTCTATATGAGGACGGTCCCAGACTAGAAATAAAAATAAGTCATGGGGTGGGAGATCTAAATCTACAAGGAGATCTAAATCTCCAGGAAAACCTGTAAAGGTGGTGTGTTTGAAATGTGGAAAGGAAGGGCACTACGAAAGGGACTGTAAATCTAAAGCTCCTGACAAAGGAAAGGGATCTGATGATGCTCCTTCTACAGAGGTGAAAACCACCTCAGATGAAGGGGGGGATGTGTACTTAGCTTATTCAAGTGCACATGTAGATCATGAGGCATGGTTGATTGACTCAGGTGCATCCTTTCACTTCACTCCCCATGGAGAGTGGTTCTGCGAGTATGAGAAATACAATGGTGGTGATGTCTTCTTAGGGGATGATAGGAAGGATAGAATCATTGGTCATGGAAAAGTTAAGTTGAAGTTGTAAGGTGGAAGGATTAGAACACTTCCGAGTGTTTTACATATTCCTGCATTGGCCAGAAATATCATTTCTGTAAGAAAGCTAGATGATGCAGGTGTAAAAATACTTTTCGAGAAGGATACCTGCAAGATGGTTCGGGCAACAGTAGTATTGATGTAGGGAGTTCAGATTGGAACTCTATACAAGCTGCAAGGTAGCACTTCTGTTGATGGGTGCAACAATTCCATGGTTCCTGAAAGTGGAGCAGAAAATCTAGTGGTCCCTGGAGAGAAGACCATGCTGTGGCATCAAAGGCTTGTACATACTGGAGAGAAGGACCTTTGAATACTTCATGGTAAAGGTATGGTAGAAGGTATGAGTAGTAGCTCTTTGGATTTTGATTTATGTGAAAATTGTGTATATGGGAAGCAAAATCGGGTGAGTTTCCCCTCTGGTGGTAAGAGGGTGAAACAGATATTAGAGCTTGTGCACAGTGATGTGTTTGGAC
>APFE031299675.1:137786-176670 GCA_000404065.3 Pinus taeda | reverse complement strand
GTATTGCATTGTAAACATTATTAAACCTTGCACAGTAATCCAAAACCGTTTCCTGAGGTCCTCTTTTGATAGTATCATACTCAGATAGTATGTGTAGGGGATCTTAATTTTTATCCCATCTGTTAATAAAGGTCTAGTATAAGGCTTTAGGGTTTAATATGGAATTGGGTGTAAGTGCCCTAAACCAGGTTCTGACATCACCGGTCAAACTTTGGACAAAAATCTTCATTCTCACGCTGTCATCATCAATTTCATAACTCTCGAAGTAATCTTGCATTTTCTTTGTATGTTGTAGGGTGGTGCAGGAGTTTGTGCCATCAAAATAGGTGATTTTTATCTGGTAGTCCTGAGGCATAGCCCCGGGATTAGCAGGCAACTGTAAGGGCGCATATCTATTAGCCATGATGATGGGGATAAGTGGAAAAACTGGGGCAACAGGGATAACAGGAACAACCGGGGTAGAAGGAGTAGTAGTGGTAGTAGGAGTATAGGATGGAGGTGTAGAAGAACTGCTTGGAGAAGGGGGTGATGAACCAGGGGAACTTGGGGTTGACTGAAATAAAACTTTGACAGGGGTTGGAACACTGCTTGGCTGAACTGTTTCAGGACTCGCAACAGTTGGGTCTTCTTTTTGTTTTTGTTTTCTAATGATCTTAGGGATTAACTTCGGATCTTCAAAAATAGTTGGGTGATTGGGATCAGGATTTGATCGTGTATTACGTGTTTTCTTTTTAGGAGCCAACTTCTAATCTATTTTTTGGGAATTTTTTCTAAAAACACAGGTCGACCGAGACTTTCAAAGGTCGGTTTCTTCCTCTATGGAGCTGCAGACTGGTTTAGTGAGTTTATCTGAGGAGTTCCCCAGCAGAGTCACCATTATGTTATCACTCAGGTTGTCCCTAAGCTCTTGTAGGGATACGGCCGAGGTAACCACAAACCAATCTTTGGATTGCAGGTTCTAGCCCACCTGCAATCAGAGAGGGCTCTCTCTTAATGATTTAACTTTGTTGATGATGATTTTAGGTTAGTTGTTGTGTACAAGGGGTTTTGTTGTTTTGTTTGGATGGAAGGTTTATGCCAGGTAGAAATTCCAAGCAGAGAGGCAAGGTAAAGTGTGATAAGTTTCAAACCATTGGGCATGGAGTCATGGATTAAGGCTTGCTGGTGCCTTTTCTTGGTCACAAGAGGCTTGTGGAGCGAGGTAGCCACACATGAGACAATGATCAATTTGCTGAAGGACGGAATGATGGTCAGGGATGAAAGGCAATTAAGAATCTTTCAACAGAATTGACAGGGAGGAGAAGTGAAAGAATGGTTATCTAGGAGCAGTTAAGAATTCCTAAATTATCATTCATAAGTGAAAGAAACAGCGTAAACAAGATCATTTAAGTATGCATGTTCATAACTATTCCTGATGAAAACATGAAAAAATCGGAGAAATTGAGCCTAAGGTGCAGTTAAGCAAATCCTAAACTATTCTTCTTTTCTGCAATTTAGAGGGCGGATTTCTGATAAAACAAACATGAATAAGACTAACAGAGTTAAGAAACACTTATTGAACCATGTTGAAGCATAGGAATTCCACAATCACTCCTCGACCAATTAAACACAATAGACAGTTTCAGAATCCATGCTTTCAACAATCTTTGGTTATAGAAGCATCATAGTTACAGTGCGAGTCTCTGCTTGAGAGAAAGGATCAAAATAACAAAGATCAAGCCACTGATCAACAAACAACTAACCAACCAACCCCTACTCCATTTTTCAGGGTGGTATATATAAGCAAAATATCTGGAGTCATTTATTACAATTGACCTAAACAGGTTTGCCAAAAAGCTTTTCTAAAACCTAATCATTGCTGGAATTAAATGCAAGTAAGTCCTTTGGGCTGCGCTAGAGGCAACTGAATCAAGTTGAGTTGATGAGGTGTCCTGTGTGACTTGGTGCAGTGGTTCTGTCACCACTGTGCATTGAGTTCTGGTCCACTGATCTTCCGTGAGTTTAATGTGCAGTTATTTGTGATGGCGAGCCTTCAATGCGTCTTCAATTGCTTCCTGAATTTCAGAGCCTTCGTTTTAATGTTGGATTTGCCTCGAGCCCTGAGAAAATCTTCTCTGATACACTTTGCCACTACATTGATGGTCTTCGCCGCTTCCTGATACTCTTTGATGTGCTTTCTGTCTGCAAATTTGATCTGATACTCTTTAATCTCTGTCTCTAGTCTCTCTCTGTCTTCAAATCCGTTTAATTTGGCAAAATCAGGAAATTTCGGGCCTTTTCGGTGTAAAAAGGGCCAAGGAATCAAAATATTCCCTGAAGATTCCCCAATATGGCCTATTTCCCGTAGTGATGCGCTAATCACGCATCGAAAACTACCTCCGTTTCTCATTCCGGAGCTTCGAAGCTCGACTTTTGCGCTTGCGCAAATTTTCGGTTTTTTGGCTGCTGACGTCAGCAGTACGATGGATGACGTCAGCATGCTGATGTCAGCAGTGGGGTCCTTTGGTATGGATATGACATCAGCATGCTAATGTCATCAAGGTGACATGGCAGTACGGCGGGGTGACGTGGCAGGGACACGTGGCAGGGTGAGGTGGTGCTCCTGTTACGTGAGGGGAGGGCGGTTTTGCCTGTGCATCAGACCGCCTTTGGTACAGAGGTGGTTTATGTCAGGGGTGGCTCGATGTAATGGGAGGCCGCCACCTGTCCCGGTGTACGACAGTAAAACCGTCGGACGTCGGGTGGTAACCTACCACCACAATGGGGCGCCCGATGTGAGCAAGGGCCGTCGGATCTGGGGGGAGCGATCCGACGGTGGACGGAAAAGGGAGATGCACAGGGTTTAGTAAAAGCACGCGCGCGTTAAAGGTTTGATTTTTCACGGCGCTGTGGGTTTTGGACTTTAGAAAATGGGTTAACTGTGTTTTGCGCAGTAGAAATTTATCAAACAAACATTAATAATTTCCAAAGAAGAATGTGCGGGGGGGTTTTTTGCATTTGGAAAGGGTTTTCTTAGTGTTTGGAAGGGGTCCAAACACCTGGGAATGGAAATTTATGCAAAAGGAGGGTTCTTTACTAATGTCCAGGTGACTTAGTAATTCCCAGAGAAGTACTTATGGTTATATTTCAACCGGGGGGAGGGGATATTTACATAAGGGGATTATCTACATAGTTTTAGTAGGGGGATGGGGAAAATATAAGGATTTAAATAATAATGTCAGTAGTTAATATGGAGATGACAAGAAAGCGCTAAGTTTCAGAGATCTTAGGCTTTAAAGGGGAGATAGTACCTTATAGAGAAAGTATGGATCTTCCTTGAGTGAAGCAAATCTTCACCCAGGCTAATGACATGGAGAATGATGAAACTAAGAGATATCAAGCAGATCTTGACCTCTTTTGGGGAAATTAGTTAATGATTTGGGGAAGAGGAAGAAAGGGAAGTTAGTTATGCCTGATTTGAGCTCCTTCATATGAAAATGCTTGATGACTGTAACCTGAGTAGAGATGATACTTTAAAACATGGCAATGAATAGAAATCCAGATTCTGCAACCTCAAAACTACTTACCCAGCCTACTTACCTAACATTTTTTCTTCTTCTGGTTTGGGTGCATTTAGACTTGCAGACCCAACATTTCAATTTTTTCTTTATGTGCCTTCCTATCTACAAACTACCCTTATTTCTTCCAAGGGCCCAGATTAAGCAGTTGGGCTCCTTTGATTCTCTACCTATCTAAGCATCTGCCAAGATTAAGCTGTTTGGACAGATTTTCATTCTCTATATTCTAAAACAGGAAATTGAAACCTAGGGAGACCAAGATTAAGCTGTTTGGACCTCCCTTTAGCTGAAAATTCTACGAAACTGGAATGACTCTTCAAAATTGGAAAGCAATTAGATGAACTCTGAGTAGCCTTCTTTGCTTGGTGACTGTTTAGCAAATATGGAGCATTGCAGCATGCAAAGTATGACATATTTGGCCTGTAAAATGTCAATCATGAAATATGAGTAACCTGCTGCAGCAGGAGGCTAACAAGCTGAACTGATCCATTCTCATGAACTTGAACTATTTCATATGGGCCCATCCAATGTGTAGTAAACTTGGCTTTATGATCTTTGAATTTAGAATCAAAGAGTAAAGCCCAATCTCCTTCTTTGAACTGTTTCTTATTGATATGTGCATCATGCCACTGCTTCTTTTGTTTTTGCATGATGAGTGTTGTCTCTTCTGCTTGCTACCGCATTTCATCCAGTTGGTTCAATTACTGAATTCTTTCTTGTTGTGCTTCATTAAGATCAATTCCCAAATCTGCAGCCATCTTAAAGGTATGTATTTGAAACTCAATAGGAAGCATTACCTCTTTGCCATACACCAATTGATATGGTGTAAATCCTATAGTATTCTTCCATGTGATTCTATAAGCCCAGAGTGCATCTTTGAGCTTCTCCTCCTAGTTCTTTCTGTTCATTGCTACAGTCTTAGTCATAATTCCTTCCAATGTTTTATTTGTTGATTCCACCTAGCCATTGGCCTGTGGATGGTAAGGTGTACTTCTTCTGTTCTTGATTTGATATTTGGCGGTGATGTCCTTAACTAACTTTGAAGTAAACTGAGTACCTTGATCCGTTACTATCTCCCTTGGTACTCCATACCTTACAAAAATATCTTCAAAGAGGAAATTTACAGCTGTTTGTTTAGTTGCCCGGACTAGTGCTTTAGCTTCAACCCACTTTGTCACATAATCAGTAAATACTAAGATGTACCTCTTACTATTGGAAGTTGGATTGATTGGTCCTATGAAGTCTAGAGCCCATTTTTCAAATGGCTCTAGGTGTACTTGAGGCTAAAGGGGCATCTCATCTATAGTTGTTGGCCTACCCATTCTTTGACAGCTATCACAACTCTTCACGTACTTTTTGGAATCCTTGAAAATGGATGGCCAGTAGTATCCAAGACTAAGAATCTTGAATGCGGTTCGTTTAGCTGCAAAATGCCGACCACACGGTTCATCATGGCAAGATTTTAAAATATCAATAATTTCATCATTTCTTACACATCATCTAATAATCATATCATAACCAGTGTAAAATAAATCACCATTAACCCATGAGTATCGAGCACTCTGTTTGATTAGCCTCTTCTTTTCCTTTGAAGTAAAAGATGGTGGTGTTCTTCCTGTGGACAAGTAATTGGCCAAATCAGCATACCAAGGATTTACTACTGAAATTGCAAATAAATTTTCATTTGGGAAAGAATCTTCAACCGGAACAACCTCACCTTGATTTTACAGTCTAGAAAGAAAATCTGCCACCTGATTCTCCTTACCTGGTCTATCCAACACTGTGATGTTAAATTCCTGTAACAATAACAACCATGTGGTAACTCTGCCACTAGTTACTGGTTTATTCATTAAGTGATTTATGGTAGAATGGTCAGTATGTACAAAAACCTCATAACCAGTTATATAATGTCAGAATTTATTCACAGCATGTATGACTGCAAGCATTTCTTTTTCTGTGACTGTGTAGTTTAATTCTACAGGTGTTAGATTTTTGCTAATGAAATAAATAGCATAATGACAAAATTGCTCTTTCTGGCCTAATGAGGCATCTACTGTAGTATCAGATGCATCTGTAAAGATGTGAAATGGTAGGTCCCAATTAGGTCCTTTTAAGACTGGTGTGGTTGATAGCTTTGCTTTGCGTGTTTCGAATGCTTGTTGACAATTATCATTCCAATTGAAAGGTGCATCTTTGGCTAGAAGTTTAAACAAAGGTAAAGCTATGCGACTAAAATGCTCAATGAATCTTGTGTAATAGCTTGCATACCCAAGAAAACTTCTTACCTCCTTTTGAGTCTTTGGTATTGGCAAATCAACAATTATCTGAATTTTCAATGGATCAACTTTAATGTCGTGAGAAGAAATATAGTGTCCTAATACTATCCCTTCATTTAACATGATAAAAAAAATTTCGTTGCTTAGGGACAGATTAGCTTCAATACATCTCTTCAAAACATTTTCAAGATTTGTTAATGCATGCTCAAATCAATCACCATACACTGAAAAATCATCCATATAAACTTCAACGCAATCATGAACTAAATCAACAAAAATGGCTAATACAGCTCTCTGAAATGTAGCTGGAGCGTTGCAAAGTCCAAATGGCAAAACATTATAAGCATAGGTGCCTCAAGGACAAGTAAAAGTGGTTTTTTCCTAGTCCTCTAAGGCTATCCTGATTTGGTTGTAGCCATTGAAACCATCAAGAAAAGAAAATGATGATTTCCCAGCTAGTGTGTCTAGCACTTGGTCAATAAATGGGAGTGGAAAATAGTCTTTGAGGGTGGCTTTGTTCAATTGTCGGTAGTCAACACAAATCCTCCACTTACCATTTTTCTTGGGGACTACGACCAATGGGGATACCCACTGACTGTCAGAGATAGGATAGATAAAATTGAATTTTAACATTTTTTGTAATTCTTCTCTAACAATATCCTGAAGCATGGGGTTCATTCGTCTTTGTGGTTGCCTCACCGGTTTAACATTGCTATCTGTATAAATATGATGAGTGCATGTTTCAGGGTGAATTCCGTGCATATCGGTATAGTCCCAGGCAAATGCCTTTTGGTATTTTCTTAATAGTTGAGTCAATTTCTCTTCCTGAGACGAGTCTAGGTGATTGCCAATATTCAATGTTTTTCCTGGACTAATCTCTACGGTCTTGCTCTGTATGTTGGTGATGGATTGGATAGGGAAAATGTTGTGAAATGTTGTTTGCAAAAAATGAATGGTGCATGTCTCCTGAAAGTTTTGTGCTAGAAGTTCATTGGCAGCATGGTATTGATCATTCCTCAATTCCTCAGACACATCTGGTTGAGAGAGAAACAATTCTACCAAGTCATCATTATCATGTTCTTGAAAATCATAGATTTGGTTGATGCTGAAAACAGATTGAACTTCTACCTTATCATTGTATTTATCATCAAGCCATAAATTGTGTGCTACTGTTGGTGATTGTGCTGATCAGTAAAGAGTGAGTTGTTTTCTTTCAGTTCCTCGTGAGATGATCATATTACCAGATCAAAATCCTATGAATGCATCAACA
Organism: Pinus taeda; assembly: GCA_000404065.3. Lineage (NCBI taxonomy): Eukaryota > Viridiplantae > Streptophyta > Pinopsida > Pinales > Pinaceae > Pinus > Pinus taeda. The sequence goes on along the minus strand of APFE031299675.1, from coordinate 169,567 downwards.
GTTGCTAACCATGGTCTACCAAGGATGATAGGGTGTCCTCCTAAATTGGATTTTGGTTGAAGAACTAAAAAGTCCACTAGATACTCCCAAGCGTCCAGTGAAACAATTATGTCCTCCAAAATCCCTTCAGGAATCACTTTAGACCTATCAACAAGTTCTAGAACAATTGTTGTGTGCTGCAAGTTTGTGAGCTGGACGGTTTTCATGGTTTCAAGAGTCATCACATTTATGGCGGCCCCAAGGTCAATTAAAGTGTTTGGAATATGTATGTTGTTACTGATTGTAGTGACTCTGGGAATACCAGGATCAACATACTTTTCCATTGAAATGGTATTTGTCATAAGGCCAACTAAATGTCCAATAACATGAATAGTTTGTGGATCAAATCTTTTCCTAGTAGGCTTCTTAAGACACAGTTCTTTGATGGCTTTAATATATATGGGAATGTATTTTATGGCTTGGAGTAGCGGAATTTTTATGTAGACATTCTTTAGCTCATCTAAAACATCAAACTGTGGTATATACATGGGAAGTTTTGTTTGGACCAATTGGTCTGGAAAAGGTGGTGGTTGCAATGGTTGCATCTGTTTGTGTTTGATGTCATCATTTGGTTTCCTTTGAATGGGGGTTTCATTTTCATTTTCTTCATTTTCTCTTTTTTTTCAACTGATGGGGATTCTTTGTGAAGTACCTTCCCAGACCTCAAATTGATATTTTGCAAGGGTAATGTGGGATATGAGGGTCCCTCATCTACATTATAAGCTGGTCTCTCTGCTCTATTATTTGGATTTGGTATAGGTTGAGCAGGTATTTGAGTAGGTCTAGGAGGTTGGGGGTTAGATGGAAGTTGTAATTGTGGTGGATTTATTGGTGGAGGAGCAGGCAATGCTTGTTGAGTGGGTTGGGATTGATGTGGGTAAACAACTTGCTACTGAGGATATTGCTGATATGAATAAGGATATGGCGAATATGGCTGGTGATATTGTTGATATTATGGCTGTGAATATGGTTGGTATGGTTGAGGGTATGATGGATATTGTTGAGAGTATTGCTGGGATGGTCTCCATTGTTGTTGTGGGTAACTCTGGTGCTGCCATGGCATGGGTACATTCCATGAATTCTGAGCATACATCTGATCATGTGTAGGAAATTGTAAATTCTGATTTGGGAACATACCTTGAGGTGAAGGTCTTGGCTGCCACGGTCTTTTTGCGCCCATAAAATAGACATTCTCCATATCTGTATTGGCTGCCACATTACAATTCTGCAAAACCTTGACTTTAGAGCAATGAAATATATCATGATTTTCAGTACAAAAGGCACAAACTTGAATATTCTCTAATGGACAATCTTTCAACGCATTCTTCTTTCGACATTTTGGACAAAAGATATCCATCATTTGATCTTCCTCTTCTTGTCTTTTCTTGGCTTTAAGAGTGTCAATTTGGGTCCCTAATGTACTCAACAAATCTGTTTTGAATTCCTCTAGTAAGTTTCCTATTTCAGCTCGTGTAACACTAGCTGAAGCAGATTTTGTGGCTTTGGATGATATGGTTTTTTTTGCCAATTTTTTCTTTGCTCTTGGAATACTTTTCACATAGATCAGCAATTTCTTCGAAAGGTAAGGTGGAGATATCACTTTTGCCCATCAAATTAAGATCATCTAAGTATTCCTCTCGAATGCCCTTCAAGAATATGGTTCTAATGAGATCAAGGGTCATGGATCGATGTTTTGATTTTTGTAAATTGTAAGCAAATCGTTCCAAATACTCCTCTAGGCTTTCATCCTCTTGTTGATTCATCCTAAAGATATCATCTTTAGAATCCTTTGATCTACAATAAGGTTGATATTTCCTTAGAAATATTCTTCGCATGCCATCCCAATCAATGATTGCATGCTCACCAAGTCCCATAAACCATTTTAACGCTGATGCCTTTAATGTTGCTGGAAATAGTCTAAGCCTATGGGCATCATCTGTGTAACCATATGTTCGACATACAATGTCAAACTCAAACAAGAATGAATTTGGATCCTCTGAAGCCATGCCATAAAAGTTTGGTAGCACAAAAGGAGGTATGTTTTTCATTTTGATTTCCTCATCATTGTTGTCTTCAGGTTCATGGATGGGAAATTTAGAAGTTGATTCTTCCTCGTCTCCTTGATCGTGTTGTTGGTTAGGAGTGGGTCTTCTTGCTGATCCTCCTCCTTCCTTAGCCAATTTTGTAAATTCTTCGGGTGAATTGATTGTTTGTTCAGTGTCACTTGTTCCAAAGAGTTGTTCTATAGATTGTTGAGTTATGTTTCTACTTTCTCTCTTTTTGGAAGATTTAGGGAAATGCTTCTTCTGAGATTCGTGCGCCAATAAGATTTGTCTCTCAATAAGTGTAAGTCTTTGGCCTAACTTGTGTTTATCCTCTAATCTTTGTATAAAGGTTTCCTCAGCTAGTGTTGTATGTTCAGTCTTTCCCACAGAGTCTGCTTCTGATGATAAGTTAGTTTTTGGATGGGGGGTTTTTGTGAATCTGCCTCTACTATCTCTAGATCTAGGCATAAGCAAACATGATTTCTACAGTGACAGTCAAATCTATGTTGTGTTTTTGGTTTGTTTTTGTTGATTTAATTTTTAATTTTTAAATTTTAATTTTTTTAAATCCTCTAACTACGCCTCCCCGGAAACAGCGCCAAAATGTCCATTACCCTCTTTTTCTTCTAAAAACATCATCAATTGCCTATCTTTTCCCTCCATAGACCTCTTTACATCCATTGAAATTGATTAGTTAATAGCGTTATAGTTGTTAGTTCGCATTAAAGTTAATTTATGAGTTTTTATATTAGAAATTAGGAATTTTTAACAAAAAAGTCTGAGGAAGATATCACATCCTGTAAATAGTTTATCATCTGACACATGGCATGACAGGCAAGCCAAAGCAGTGGATAAGGACGAGATCCTGAATGTACAAGCATGAAGAAAAATCGATTTTACAGCAGATCAAAAGCTCCTACTTATGCGGTCAACGCTGGGTCAAACCCCAGCCTTTTTGGTTACAAAGGCAGTGAAAGCCATGGTTTCTAAACCGGCTTCATTTTGTCTTTTTGGAAATCGTTTTGTCTTTTTGGGAAACCGGTTCATCTTAGAATGACCGAAAATCATTCCACTGTAAAGGCAGGAACAACTGCTTCAATGAATGTGCATTCGACTCAAGATAGGAAGGAGATAAAAAACCCTGTATCGTTTTGTTTGCGAACAATGTTATGTTACCTCTATGTATTGTTTTAAAGGACCGAATTCATATATGTGATTGCAACTCTTAGTGTTTGAATACAATTACGATTTCACTCCAGCATTGTCCATGTGTTGACATTGTCGATTGATTGAGCTCATTCCAGTGTACCATTGTAACGTGGACGAGCCCTGCGTGGATTGGTATACTGTGCCTTTCATTTTCATTGTTTTTAAATTTACATAGAGCGCATTTCCATTACTTTTGAATGCATGTCATTTAATATCGTTTTCACAACTCTTGAATTTACATAAAACGCATATTGTTAATGTTATCTCCATGCTAGTGATTTTGTCAATTCGATTACGATTTATCACAAATGGAATCCATGGTGCTTGCTTAAAAATATCATCGTTAGATCATTGAATCAGGTCTTGTAAGAGACTTGGTCCAGCGTTATGTTTTAAGGCATTTCCATGAACTCTGTTTGTGCATGTATTTAAAGTTCAGTGTGTTTTTTTATTTCTCTATGAGTGCTTCAGTGGTAACTAGACAGAGTTTTGTGCACAGCATCCTTGTAAGGGGATTCAAATCTCAGTCTAGCTATACTCTGTATCTCTGAGACAGTTAGATAATCTGGGTAATTTGAGTGTTAAAGTGAGAGGAAACATACCTCAACCTTCTGTAAAGAAGTACTGTCGCCTATCACCACAAGCACTTAGTTAGGAATCCTTTATGCCTATATATTTTAGGCACATGCCTCGAAGTTTACTTACCCAGGTCGATAATAAATCTAGTCTAATCTAGCACCCTAGATTGGCCACTACACAAACCTCACCCAAAGTGGATGGCTAAAACATGAAATAATTGAATCCTGAAAAATAGGTTGCAAATATTCCATCATATCCTTCAAACCATTCTATCTGGGTAAAAATTGAGAGATATTTTTTCAAATTAGTGTGTGACCAACAAAAACCTCTTCTTCTTTTTTACAAATTCATCTTCATATGTTCGAAAAATGCATTTGAAAATAGTGACAAAAAGAACATAATTACAAAATCTGGAAAAATAGGCCTCAAACATTCCTCTATAGTTTCCAAACCATGATGTATGGGTAAAATATGAAAGAGACCTTTTGAAATCATCTCGTTCCAAACATTTTTATTTTATTTTATTTTTATTTTTATTTTTAAGTTTATTTTCAATAGTTCGGAAACTGTGCTTGAAGATGGTGACTAAAACATGGAAAAACAAAGTGTTGCCATTTCTCCTTTATGTTGAATATTTAACAAAAACTATAGGTACTTCATCTGCGTGCTTACAATCCAAAAAAGTTTGTATAATATCATCATTCGACCATGGAGTATGCTGGCCAGACTGTAAAAAAACTTCATGAAATATTTTAGTCAAAATCAGGGTTTTTACAACAAAATAAATTCCCTTGTTCTTGGCTCAAGGTACTGCTTCACCAAAAATGCATAGTTGTTTTTTCTTCCATGGCTTCAACAACTTGAGCAAGGAGGTATAATTTATCCTAGCTTCTTTCCAACCTTCTGGTAGCTTTTTGTACGATTTTATCAACCTTTAGGGTTTCTTTCCCCTTTATGTCAGCATGCTATGTTTTCCTCTGTCTCTTTATGCTCTTTGAAGCTAGCACAATATCTTCCCCAACATTAATAATCACTGTATCCTTCAGCCTAGGGTTCATTTTAGTCTTGAAATTCAATATTAGCCTGTTTGTAGGGCGAGTATGATGTTTTTTGCAATAAACCATAAGCTTTGTTTCCATTTCTTCCTCCCATGTTTCCATTTTCAGTTTGCCTTTTTTACTTTGTGTTGCTCTATGTTTTTCCTCCTTTTCTTCTAACATTAGTTATTGCTATCTTATTGTTCCTTTCATAAACCCTAACCTCTAGTTCCTTCACAGGGTTTTCATCATGTTTTTCAATAGGGATATGACTAGGCTCCCCCTTTGTTTCCTTAGCTAGGGTTTTGACATAAACCTCTTCACATGACCTGATTGACCCACCTTTGCAAAGAATCTTAACATTGCAAATCCCGCTACAGTCTTGAATTCTCCTAGTTGGACGATGCAAACACTTTTAGAGTTTTCCTATGCACTGTAAACACATTTTTTGGATTGTTGGAAATTACCATTTTAGGGTATCACATCATGGATGGAAAGGGGTGGGGATTTATGAAAAAATTCTCAAGCACTTGAAATGATGGGGTTGGTAGCTTGAAAACCTATCTTTTAAAATTTTTGGTGAGTGTTAAAAAATATTCTGTATCCTTAGCTGTAGGCTAATTGCGTTGTGAAAAAACTTAGGATAAGCTTAGGGTTAGGTGAAAATACTTGATTAGACATGTCCCTAGGCTTATACATCAATTTACACAAGAAATATTATAGGCCTTTTACATAACCATGACTTTACATAATGAACTGATAAAAATAACCTTTGGACCTTTAGGGAAAAGGTGCAAACCTGATGCTAACAACTGGCTCCAATGGGGATACTGTCTCCCTAGGCGGATGTAAGGAAGATGTTGACCCTATGCCTAATCCATTGGGCTTCTCCCAACTCGAACACTAATAACCCGACTTGCAACTGAAATCAAATTGCAAGCTGCAAACCATGACATGCGATGAAGTCAAATCCTTATTAAAAACACTGATTGAAAACTAAAAACCAAATTGCTAAAAAGATGCTCTAATTGCGAACTTATTGAACAACATCCTACTCTAATCTATTGAAAGTCTACCCAATTAGGTGATACACAATTTCTAGTGCATTGAGGCAAGGAGATGGCCACTCACTGGAATTCTACTCACACCTTTCATAAGCAAACAGAGAAATGTAAAGGATGGCATCTCAAAATGAAAATTGAATCCAAAACCTGAGCTTATGAACAAAGAAAACTCCACCTTCATTGATGACCACAATATACTAGACAAAGGATCATGGAAAAAATGGAAATTCATTTTTTTTTTTATAGGGAAACACAAGAGAACAAACTTCATTTACAACTTATGGTTGTTCTTACTTTATACCTTGATTCTCAACATCATTCTAAAAAAACATGGTAGTAGATTGTTCATCATTCTCATTTGAAAAAAGACTCTATACCATCTAGAACAGGTTCAAATATGACATCCATATCATGTGCATTAAAAACACTCTCTTACTCATCAAACAATTATGATCTTGCCTTATTAACCTTTGGTAAATTTGTTTGAAAACTGTCAATTTGACTTTCAGATGAATGAAGAGAAATAAGTTTGTGTACGTGATTCTCTTGCGAATGTGAGAAAACACCAATATGAGCACTTTCACAATTGTGATTTTCTGTAATTTCATCATGGGGCAAAAACTCAAAAAATGATTGATTATAAGAGGCCATTGTTTGACTATCCGCATACCCTTGGTCACATAAAAGTTGACAAACTTGCTGCATATATTCATAAATTTTAGGTGATGAAACATGACTATCTACACCAAAAAGCTGATTTATTTCATTTTAAGTCAAGGGAGAAGCTCTAATCCGCTGAAAATTTTCTTGATTATCACAACAACTAGTCTTTATTGTTTCTTGTTGAGAAGAATATTCAAAAAAGGTTTCTTGGATTTCCTCATCCATTAACTCATCGCTATGTTAGTGTCCTATGTCTAGGGATCTTGGTCATTGTAATCTTAATATGTATATAAGGTCAAAACGTAAAATGATAGTCATAATCTATTAACTTTTATTGTTCTAAGAAGTCTAGGTCTAGGTTGGGTATCATGTAAAGTTTTTCTTTTAATAAAGAGTCTAATGTTTAAGCCATGTTTAGCTTTACAAAGGTCAATCATTAAAAGTCATGAGTCACTTGGAAAGAGGTACATAATCATGCTACAAGTATTTGTTCATTAGGAGTTGTTGGTCTCATTTTAAGTCATGATTAGTAGCCCACTGAAAAACTAGAGTCAATGTTACATTAAAGGAATCATGAAATGGTTCGACATAGATTTAGAGGATTTGATGTTAGTTGAGATGTAATTTCAAGAAGGACAACACGTGTTCTCAACAAAGGAGGTAATGATTATGATTACAGTCCTTCTCTCTTCCCAAGCGCTGTGAATCTGGAAATCGTTGTGAATTCATGATTACCCATCCAAAATTGTGATCAACGATTTCTTGCCCGTTCCAAGTTACTATGCATGATAAATTGAGCTATTGTCTTCATCCCACAATGCTTTTTTCTTCACCACCTTCATCGCAGGATTTGATTCAGTTGATTTGGTTGCTACGAAAGAGAGATAAGGTCGATGTGAGTTCAGACATCACTACCATTCTTACATGTTGATGTTAAATCTCTCTTTACAGGTGCAAATTCAGGCTCTTCTTTGTTCCTTAGTTTTAAATAACCCTCAATTTGCACATAGAAACCGGGAGAATTCATCAAGACCTGTAAAAGTGAAAATTATTCATCGTTGCGTTTTCTTTGCGCTACGTTTTCTCCTAATCTGGCGCTGCATTTTCATCTAGAAGCACTGCGAATCCACGAAGTGACTCACACCTCTTTTTCTAAGCTGCCAATTTACCTTTTCCATTGTGTAAGCCTTGCATGAAATTTATGCCTTGGTTTTAAGATTGTGTCAAAGTTTCTTTCCTCCAAAATTCATGCCTAAAGGTGTTTAAAGGTCAAATTTCCTCTGTGTTGCGTTTCAGGCCTACAGTGTTGTGACTGTCTCTCATTTAATAAATTTCCAACAGTTAATAAGTTTTGAATCCTATAGGGGTTTGCTCGAGATAAGTTTGGATGTGAGTCTTGGTGTATTTGCTAGATAGTGTTTCAAAACCTCATCACAAAGTTTGAAAGCCATAACACCTTCATTTTTTCTTAAACAAAGTGCTCATAACCCTATATAATTCATTGCTACAAAAGTGAAAATTATGATAACTCCCGAGGATAAAAAACACAAAGGAGGAGCTATTGTGCATTATGAGCAACAATACATCACAACCGTTAATGTTGATCCAACCATTAGGATGGCCTTTGAACAAGTAGGGTGCATGAAGTTATGTGATAAAATTTAGGGTTATCATAAGCAGTTGACTGAGGAATTAGCTAAAAGTTTTGATGGTTTAAAAGAAAAGGTGGGAAGCCTAACATTTCCAATTTCAATCCAAACAATGTTTGAGGCCATTGAGTTTCCTTTAGGTGGATGGGAGTGGTTCAAAGGAATGGATTTTGATTTGGTTTCCTTCAAATATTTCCTCAAACCTAAACAGAGGAAAGGGTATGGTTCATTTGTTCTTATAAATTATTTACAGGGCCATCATGGCAAGTTGCTAGAGGTCATCCAAAGTTAATTTACATGTGAGGGAAGATATAGTAGGGTTTATCACTACCACATCAGGCTCTTAATTCATTTCACCAACAAGAAAGCTATGAGTCTTCCCTATTATTTGTTCAGGATTTTATGTAAGATGGTTGATCGAGTGCAAACAAAAGGAAGTCAATTGCAGGCCAACTTATTTCATTTTTCACTAACTAAGTTGTTGGTCTTGAAGGAGCTTTAAAAGAGGGAGCAAACATGGTAGGAGTTCTTGGTCTCTTCAGGTTGGGAAACATAGTCTTCAAACAATCAAAGGACTAGGAAAGACATTCCTTTAGTGGCGATTAAGGAAATTTCACCTGCAATAAGCTCAGTCAAGAAACCTTTGACCAAAGGAAAATTGGGTGTTAAGAAAAGTGCTAAGAAGCTACAATTTCCCTTGAGATAGAGACGGTGGTAAGGGTACCAAGAACAAGATTGATGCTAAGAGACTACCTGTGGTTCCTCCACCATCGCCAATTCAAGTCATGGGATCAAAAAACACTCAAAGGGAGGTGAAAATTGATGGAAAAGACCAACAAATCAGGGAATTACAAGATCAATTAGACAAGGCACATGTGACCATAGCTTATTTGTAGTAGGAGAACAAGGAGTTTAGACATAAAGTGTCTTGAGAAACTATCTAGCCTAGAAGAGAAAATCCCTCAAAGGAAACATTGGCTGATGTTGCCAAAGACAAAGGTAAAATGGTTATTGATGTAGAAGAGTTGAAAGATGTAGCTGATCAACCAAGGATGCTTATAACTAGGTCTACTACCAAAGAGAAAATGCAAGAAGAGGAAACTTTATAGCCATTTCAGAGGTTCCTTAATGAGCAAAAGAAGTTTGAGGAGCTACTGGAATAGATTGGAGGAATACAATATCAAGTAGATAAAACTAAAGAGAGAGACTAAAAGGATAAGTTGGCCTTGTTTGGACATGTATAGGTTGTTATGCCAACCCTTTGTAAGGCTAAATATAAATTGAAGTGGACCTTGCCTCTGCATAGGCAAGTGAAGAATTTATATGTACAAAACTTGGTCCTGAAAAGAAGACTTAGGTTGGTGAAGAAAAGGCTTACTAAAGTCAGAGAAGTTGGCAGAAAGAGGAAGAGACGAAAGTTGGTCGTGCTGGTAGAGGCTATTACAAAGATGAAACTCTAGCAAGAAACTTTAGCCCAACCCTGGAAACTTCATTTTTGACTCAAATATTAGTTTTGATGAAAAATAACAGAATTGCAGCAAGGAGCTTGCAGTGCTTTCCATATGTAAATTTGATAGCTATGGGGTAGTGAAGTTCAAGGTTTTTTCTTTCATGAGGGGTTTGTATGAAGTTTCTAATACTTGTTTTGAGGTTTCTAACATTCCACATAGAGGAAAAGGTCATCAAGTTTTCAGTTTGTAAAGGCGCTACTAAAGTGGGGTACAAGCCAAAGGGAGGTCTACAGAGGTTTTGAAACTTGCTCACAAGGACGATCACCATCACGGGGACATTTCAGGCATACGTAGTTGCTCCATTTTATCGGATAGAGGCTGAAACCATATCAATCATGGAAGTCACTTTGTTTTGCTGTGAATCTGCCTAATTGCGCTGTGAGTCTGGACAATTAACCATATTTTGTCTTAAAATTCGAATTTTTGACTTTAGTAATAGTTTTAAGCATGTAAATAGATGGAAAATTACCTTAAGGATTATGTTGAGTGTTTATTGGTCAGCATTTTAAGCTAGTGATGTTTTAAACTTGGATTGGCTACAAGGAAAACAATTCCTATTTTTAAGTATATGCACAAGATTTTGAATGTATCTAATTAAAATTAGTTTTGGTCAATGAATTCGACCACCCAGGATAGGAGATTGAATCATAGATGATGTATAAGGATAGGAAAAACATTGTAAAGGTTTTGTTGGTTGAGTTTAGAGAGAAGACTTCTTGAGTACTGTAATTTTGAAGATTTTTTGCTAGTGAATGAATGAAATAGCACGTGATTTGCAGGGATTCTTGTGTCAGAATTTTGGTGGCTTGTGCTCCTTTGATTTGTGAGTTATCTTATGTGTTTCTTCCCTTTAATGTACTTCTTCTTGGAAAAAACTGGATAATTGATTCATAATTCATCTTAAATGATGCTTTGATTAGTTTGCCAAGTTATTTATGTTTTCAGCTTTAGAACAACATTTTAGAATTCATCTATTATTTGATGCTCTAATGTTCTTATCCTACACTTTTTCTTCTTTCACCTTCTACAACAATTTAATATAAAACTACCACCAAAGCTTCCTACCTCGCCCCTATATAGAAACCTTCTATTTTCTCATCATCTCACTGGACATAAATCAGATTTTGATCATGACTCCATGCCCAATGGTTTTCCTCCCTTTCTCATCAATAAGCCTTTATAATCAAAACCATTTTGAGCTTACTTCCTAGCCTAATATCCTATTTGTTGAGTAAACTAAGTGAGAGAGCCCTCTCCAGACCAGAAGGGCTAGATTCTGGTCCAAAAGAGGTTTGTGGTTACCTTTGCAATTTTCCTCCTTATCCTAGGAAAACTACAGAGTGATAACATGCCATACAGACATTGAAGGTGCTTAATGAAACTTTCAACATGCTCACAACATTTTTCAACTAGCAACAAGGAAGGATAAGATTATTTATAATGCTCAAAAAATATTATAAGAAAGTATTTTAAAGAGTATAGATAAGTAGGTGACAAATTTTCATACCATGACTTCACGTCTTCTTCTAGGGTAGCCATAAACATCTTCATGAGGGAGTCTTCAAGCAAGTAAACTCATAACTTATGAATATGCAAATGAAATTTGACCAAATGTAAACCAACATCATGTCCATTCTAAACTCTAAATTTTGGGAAATATGATTGCCAATATATGCTCGAAATGCGATTTGGAAAACCTGGTATATGTTCACGGTTCATCAGAGCATACCTTGTAGATTTATAAGCTTCTATGGAAGCCATCTTCATATTGTGGAGTCACCATTGACACTTTAAATTATGGATCTCACTGAGAATAGAGTCAGCAAGTGAATGATGTACAACCTCCCTTGTGTGTCTGATTTTTGTCCACCATTAGGAATCAGATATGAAACAATAGTAATAGGTTTTGGGAAGACGAATTGCTCTCCCTAGTATTGTCACCAAGATGTTATCACTTAGAAATGTCCTTTTCATTGTAGGAAATAATTTTCCAAGGTAACCTTTGCAATTCAACTTATATATTGAAGGTTAGCCCCTCCAACCCAGAGAGGGCTCTCCTTGACAACCTAATCACTAGATTTAGTAATTGATTGTACTTTTACACAGTAGCTAGATCTTCTGTTGAGTTGTGTTGATGTAGGTTTTGGTTGGGAATGAGGGATATAATCTATTGGGTAATGGATTCAATAGGCTAGGTTTTATGGAAACTTACCAAAATACTAGCTATTTGATCATGATTGTCAAAGGAAAGGTAGATGAAACATCCTAAACATTTGTCATCGTTGCAGCTAAAAGAGAATAGAAGAAAAATACACTACAATAGGGCATATGAAATGAATCCTAAAGTAGCTTTAGAAGATATGAGTGCAAATATTTGAGTCTATGAGACAGAGCATCAAAGCAAGGATGAATTTTGTAACATTTACTCTTATTCAAATATTCAGGAGACCATACATTCAAATGATATTACAAAGAAGGGAACATTGAAACTGTAGAAAACACATACTAAGACATACCATCACATGAATCTTTATATCACTGATCAAAATATACTGATCTTAGCAAACCGTAGATTGATAAAGCTTTCAAAACACACAAAATGGCTATTCTTTCATAAAACACCAACCCTTGGTCCTCCTTTTACATTTAATTTATATAAATACTACATAGGTTTGAGATACACAATTTGTGGAAATTATTAATTACAATAACCATAAAGATCCAAAATAAATGGATTTGAAAAACCTCTTCACCCATCCTTATTGATCCCAAGTCGAATTTGATGAGGTGGCCTTCAGCTATTGACTTGGATTTTTTATAGGAAACAAAATTTCGAAAAATTTGACAAATTTCTGAAAATAGACTTCAAAGATGCATTTGGATCTCCTAAACCTTGATATTTGTGTAAAAATTGAAAGAGGTTTCTTTTAGTCAGCCCATTCCCCACAAAAACCTCTTTCATATTTGGAAAATTCATTATCAAGTCGTCGAAAACCTCACCCAAAGTGGATGACTAAACTGGGAAATAATTAATTATTTAAATCCTTAAAAATAAGTTGCAAATATTCCTTAATATCCTTCAAGCTGTGCTGGATGGGTAAAAAAATGAGATACTTTTTAAAACTAGTATGTGACCAATAAAAAGCTCTTTTTCTTTTACAAATTCATCTTCATATGATGGAAAACTGCATTTAAAAATAGTGGTTAAAACAAGAAAAAAACATAATTACAAAATCTGGAAAAATAGGCCTCAAACATTCCTCTGTAGTTTCCAAACCATGATGTATGGGTAAAATTTGAAAGAGGTTTTTTTAAATTAGCCCATTCGAAACAAACAAACAAAAATTGGTTTTTTAAAATTAATTTTCAACTATTTGAAAACCATGCTTGAATATGGTGACTAAAACAGGGAAAAACAGAGTGCTACCATTTCTCCTTCTTGTTGACTATTTGACCAAAACCATATGGACTTTATCTGTGTGCTTACAATCCACAAAAGTTTGTATAATATCATGATTCAGCCTTGGAGTATGTTGGCTAGATTTTCAAAATACTTCATGAAATATATTAGTCAAAATTAGGGTTTTTACAACAAAATAAATTCCCTTGTTCTTGGCTCAAGGTATAACTTCACCAAAAATGCAGACTTGTTTATTCTTCCATGGCTTCAATATATTGAGTAAGGAGGTCTAATTTATCCTAGCTTCTTGTCACCCTTTTGGTATCTTTTTGTATGATTCTATCGCCTTTAGGATTTCTTTCCCCTTTCTGTCAGCATGCTCTGTTTTCCTCTGTTTCTTTATACTCTTTGAAGCTTGCACATTCTCTTCCTCTGCATCAATAATCATTATATCCTTCAGCCTATGGTTCATTTTAGCCTTGAAATTTAGTCTTATCTTGTTTGTAGGCCAAGTATGAGGTTTTTTACAGTAAACCCTGGGATTTGTTTCCATTTCTTCCTCCCCTGTTTCCATTTTTTGTTTGCCTTTTTTTACTTTATGTCGCTCTTTGTTTTTCCTCCTCTTCTTCCAACACCAGTTTCTGTTGTCTTCTTGTTCTGCTTTAGTAAACCCTAACCTTTGGTTCTTTCACATGGTTTTCATGATGTTTTTCAACAAGCATATGAATAGGTTCTCCCTTTGCTTCCTTAGCTAGGGTTTTGACATAAACCTTTTCACGTGACTTGATTGACACATCTTTGCAAAGACTCTTAACACTACAAATCCTTCTACAATCTTGAATTCTCCTGATCGGATGCTGCAAACACTTTTAGAGCTTTCCTACGCACTGTAAACAAATTTCTAGGTTTATGGAAATTACCATTTTAGGGTAAACTATGCAATTTAGGGTTTAAGTTTAAACTTCCTTCTTAGGCTTTACAATGCACCTAGATGTCACATCATGGATGGAAATGGGTAGGGATTTGTGAAAAAAATCTCAAGCACTTGAAATGATGGGTTGGCAGCTCAAAAACCCATCTTTTAAAATTTTTGGTGAGCACTATGAAATATTTTCATAGCACTCATTGAAAATTTTAAAATATAGGTTTTTGAGTTGCCAACCCCATCATTTCAAGTGCTTGAGCATTTTTTCACAAACCCCTACCCCTTTCCATTTGTGATGTGATAATGAAAATATTTCTAAGCGTTAGTTGTAGGCTTGCGATAGGCTAATTGCGCTGTGAAGAACTTAGGATAAGCTTAAGGTTAGGTGAAAATACTTGATTAGACATGTACCTAAGATTATATAAAAATTTACACAATTATTTTATAGGCCCTTTACATAACCATGACTTTACATAATGAACTAATAAACCCTTTGGACCTTTAGGGAAATGTGTAAAAGTTGCACCAAAGTCTTGTTTACTATTGTTTTCACATCTGTCCATGGATGGAATGTTGTAGACTTCTTCGACTTTGAGTCCTTTTTCTCCCACAATGTAGTCTAAAATGCACTGAGAAATCTAATGTCCTTATCTAAAATGTTGCTCCTTGGTATCCGAAAGTGCATCCAGACTTGTCTAAAGAACAAGTTCATTGCTTCTTGCCGGGTGATGGTATTTTTATAGGGCATTAGAACACACATCTTGTTGAACCTATCAACTACCATGGACATGTAGTCATGTCCCTTCTTAGTTGTTGGTAAACCACCCACAAATTCCATGGAAATGCTTTCCCAAGGACGAGTGAGTATAGGCAAGGGATTGATCTGGATATCTTCAGCTACCGGAATTAACCAAGATATTTTATTTCTGTGATATTAGTAGAATTGCATGTGAAAGAGTATGAAAAACCACATGTGCATGTTTTAAGGAAGAGGAAGCATAATGACAACCATCAAATAAAATAACACAAACAAGTTGATAATGGAGCTCACCCAATGTGGGTTACGTCTTCGAGCCCAGTGTCAAGAGTGGGGAGGTTGCTTCATTAAATGTTTCGATCTGACCTTGGTTCCACTTCAATCCAGTGACTTTGATGTTTACATTTTTCAAAAGCCGCTTCTAGATTCTGAGCGTTTCTGGAGCCACCTGGATCATTCCTGCCCACTAAGAGGCTTTTGGTCCTCTTCAAGCCACGCTTTCAACATCTTCATTCCATGTAAAATTGTTGTACATTCTTTACATACAAGACAAAACATGACTCAAACAACCCCATACTTGCCAAGAGTTTATAACACACACTCTTTGGTCAAGTTTATATCATAATAGAAAACAATACCCCAAAAAAAAGGCTAAAAACATCATCGTTGCTTTAATAAGCAATGGAAAACACGTCATCATTTTACAATTATATTGCAATACATGATTTAAAAATGCGGCCATGACAAGCTACTATATCTAGTAAAAATATCTCTCACTCATCAAAGTGAATGGGTCATCTTATTGCAGTTGATTCACTTGTTGAACAAGTTTTCCAACTAGTTCTTGCACGGGCTCTTTGTCCTTGAGTCATTGCTCTAGATGGAGCCTCCAACATGTGGCTCTTTGATGTCCACCTCTATTGCAATGATTGCAAAAGATCGTCTTCGTCCAGACCTGCTTAACCTTCTTCCCTTCTTGATGTGGAGAAGGTATTTCACGTCTTGTCCTCTTTCTTGTTGCCATTCTCTTCCAACACTTGGAAACCACGTGGTTATGGAAGCCACAAAAACTACATGGTTTTCTATGCCATGCTTATGGGTCATCACTAACAATATGCTTGTAATCAAAATAAACTTTAGAATACTTATCCTTTTTATACCTCTCTTGGTTTTCTCTGGTGCGATCCTGGCGATGAGATCTTTCCTTAGCTCTCCCTTTGCAATGTGCACCGTGATGGGAAGATTATGATGTGTTCCAATCATCCTCTCTCTTCGATTGTGTCGACAATGCCTTGGAAGCTTCTGCTATCTTCGAGCACTCTCCTTCAATGTATCCCATCTTGGTAAGGAGTCTCATGTCGGTTCCCAAAATGGGTACCTCAAGGCTTCCAACAAAAATAACGTCATGTGAAAATGAAACTAAAGAACAATCAACACCATTTACCTTAGTTGTCGATTCTGAAGTAGGTGATGATGGCTTTTCTAAGCCTTCATTGTGCTTCAACTCTTCCAAGGCCTCTTCTGTTGCATGTAGCTGAAGTTGCAAAATCTGCTTCTCCTCTTTTTCTTCTCGTAGAAGTCTCCTCAATTCAACGTTCTCTACTTGAAGGCTCTGATTGATCTCCTCAATTGAATGATGAGAAGATGATGAAGAAGATGAATGTTCACTCAAGGGGGTAGATGGAGCATCGTACTCTTCTCTTTCTTTCTCCTGTTCCTCTCTTTCCATAGTCTCCTCATAATATGCATACATTAAATCTATCATTTTTTACATCTTGTAGAAAGCCTCATAGAGAACTCTGTCATCCTCCTTTTTCTTTCTAGCTGCACGTTTAATCATTCACACTCACAATTAACATCAGCGAGAAGACTGCTCTGGTATCAAAATTGATCCGAATCTCTTCAGCTACTGGAATTAACCAAGATCTTTTACTTCTGTGATGTTAGTAGAATTGCATGTGAAAGAGTATGAAAAACCACATGTGCATGTTTTAAGGAAGAGGAAACATAATTCCAACCATCAAAACAAAGAACACAAATAAGTTGATAATGGAGTTCACCCAGTGTGGGTTATGTCTCTGGGCCCGATGTCAAGGGTGGGGAGGTCGCTTCATTAAATGCTGCAAAATGATGATGATGTACATGGTATATTCTTTGTCATTACAAGGATAAACTCCCTCAACAAGAGTGGCATGTCTCTCCACAAGATGTTCTCTGATATGAAACTCTCACTCATCTGGGCCTTCCTTCAACATGACAAGATAATCAATTTTCACATGACATGGCATACAAGTATCCTTCGACATAATGGTAACAATGATCTCAACAACAAAATCATCATCTCAGCAAATCAAAAGAAAGACATGGCATCATTGCATAATATACCTCCACTTTTGGGGATGGCCTGAAAATGCAAAGCTAAAATGAAGAAACAAACATCATCATTGAATTCGTAGTGCGAAATCATGTTGAATGACTGTAAACTCGACCCCTTATTGACACCATCAAAATCTGGACCCTCGAGAATCTCGAAGATTTCTCAAAGATTCCATATTTCTAATTGCCTAAAATTTTGTTGCTCAGATGAGGAAACATAGCACACCATCACGTTCCCATCGAAATTCTGGTTCATTTGAGTATAAATTTGGTAAGATTTTGTCACTGTGAATTGCCAAGGAATCTTTTAGATTCCTCACTAATTCTGCATGGAATATTTTGTGGAATATTCCCCTAGAATATTCTACGAATATTCCCCTAGAATATTCTCACATCGATAATTGTGTGTTTAGGGTTTTGCCTTTGGGTTCCACAAATTGGCTCTGCCCTCCTCCTCTCTCCTCTTGGCCTCAGTTTTGCGCTCTTGGTCGGATGGCAAATGGTGGTTTATATATTTTAATGTGTGCAGAGTCCCCAAAGGTGGCCTCGTTGGTGCATTGGTGGCACAAATAAATTAGGAGGGGGCAATTTTGGTTCCAACCCCTGCAACCCCCCAAAAAGGTCATTTGTTTGTTTTAATTGGTGTGTTGGTCATGTGGTTGTTACATTTTTTGCTGGTTGGTTTGATGTTGGCGTGTACTGAGTTTTCGTTGCATTTTGTTTGGTTGGGGAGTCATTGCAACGGGTAGGCCGACCACCCGGCCAACTCAATTTCGAGCCCCACCAGTTCCGATTAAAATGGACCATTATATATTATTGTTGAAACGACTTAGCCAATGGTTGTTTGTTATGTGACGAGGAGGCGGGCGTGGCAGCCTGCCACCAAAATATATATTTTACTTGTTTTTACATTAAAGGAATATGGTTAAAAAAATTCTACCAAAATTTTTGGGTTACTGAAAAAATTAACGAGGTGACAAATTCACTCGTTTTGGCAGCCAGAATCCGTGAGTTGGTAAATGCCAAATTATTGCATCGTTAGTGGCTGCCACTAAGCCTAGTTTGACCAAAACTTCAACCGGCCATAACTTTCACATACAAATTCAGACTGAGGTGTCATTCATGCCATTGGAAATCTTGCATTGAGATATTTGATCTGACCCTAGTTCCACTTCAATATAGTGATTTTGATTTTTACACTTTTCCAAAGCCGCTTCTGAATTCTAAGCGTTTTTGGAGCAACCTAAATCAGGGACGGTATAGACCCTATTTCTTATTACTAAGCTTGATAGTATAACAAATAATGCATCCTCTTAAAAACCTCACCATCTCTTCTTGCATCTCGGGCCAATACACATACCTATGCAAGTTGGCCACTGTCTTCCCTACATTAAAACACCCTGCAATCTCTGAGGTGTGAGCCTTTTTGATCAACTACAATCACTAATATTTAGGAACACATAACTTATCTAACTTGTAGAGTAACCAATTCCATAGATGGTGGTCAATTATGCTATCATCATCGTGCACATGACTCTAGATTTGCAACTACTGAAACATCTCCTCAAAGTCTTCATCTTCCATGTATGCCTCTTTATATGCAACATGGGTTAAAGGCCCCATGTGCACAAGAGTTCCCAAAGCTGTGATATTTTATGTGGGTGGCCTTGAAAGCATGTCAACCAACTTGTTTTTGTTTCCTTTCTTGTACTTGATCATCACTAAATGAAAATGTTGTAGAAATCCTATCCACTTGTAATGCATGGTATGTTGTAGCTTACTTGGGCTTGCAGGTACTGTAGTGGTTGGTGATCTATGTGGATTATAGTCTCCTTTCCCATCAGATAATTTTTCCACTTCTTCATGGTTTTCACCAAGGGATAGAGCTCCTTTTCATAGGCAGGGTAGTTGATAATTTCCCCATGAAATACTTTAGAATGGTAGCATATGTCCCTTCTTCCCTACATCAAGGTCGCTCCCATAATATATCACTGACATCTATCTCCACTTCGAAGAGTTGTTGCAAGTTCAATAAAACCATCATTGGTGCTTGATTGGTGTTCTTCTTTAGCTCCTTAAAGTCCCCATGGTGACTCTTTCCCAACTGGAAACCCTTGCCACTTGCTATTATGGTGTGGAGAGGTGCTACTATTGTTGAAAACAAGGCTATGAATTTCCTCAGATATTGTGTTGCCCCAATGAAACTCTTGACCTCATAAACATTAGTAGCATCGACCACTTCATGATGACCTCAATCTTGGTAGGATATATCTTCAACTCTCCCCCACCAAACATATATCACATATACACCAAAGGCTATTATGCAAACTGACACTTCTTGGGATTTTCTAGTAGTTGGTGCTTCTTTAATGTCTCCAACACCTGCATCAAATGTGAGATATGCTCCTCCTAGGTATCACTATATACCAATATATCATCTAAATAAACGATAAAAAATGAATCTAAAAAGGGAAACATATATCATTCATTAACCTAACAAACCTAGTTGGTGCATTGCATGGACCAAAACGGTATGATTAACCACTCATACAAACTTGCTTAGTTTTGAAGGCGTTATTCTAGGTATCTTATTCCTTAACTCAAACCTATTGATATCTAGACTTTAAGTCCCTCTTGGTGAATTATTTGTCTTTTTGCAACTGATCTAGTGAATAAGCTATCAAGATTAAGGGTTACCTATACTTGAATGTAATTTGGTTAACACTCTATAATCAATACATATTCACCAAGTCTTGTCCTTATTTGGCACAATAGTGATGGGTGATCCACATGGTGAGGTACTTGGTCGAATCACACCTTGTTCCAGTATTTGTTGTAGTTTTTTCTTCACCTCATTTGCCCCTATAGCATACTACCTGTATAGCCCAATTTTTGGAAATGGAGAGTCTGGTAACAGTTGGATGTCACACTCCACTTCCATATCGAGTTGTATCCCCTTAGACTCTTGTAACACACCCATGTACAGTTGTAGCAACTCTTCCAATTATTATTTTTGTTCCTTAGTACACCCCTCTAGGGATAACTTAGCTCGCATGGACTCTTCTACAAGCTGATTTTCTCATAAAGAAAACAAAATATATTTCTTGCTATAATTGATCAACTTTTTGGCCTAATTGACACTTACTAATGATATCTTCGACTTGCCCTTATGCACATTGTTGATGAAGGATTTCCAATGCTTGAAGAGGCAATATTGGTTGGCTCTCTAGATAAATATCACATCCTACGTGTATGTATAGGGACTCCGAAACACAACACCACATACATCTAATGGAACTACATCCAATTCTACTTCTTAAATAAAGTCAACGCTGATAGAAAATATTTTATTTTGCATTGTTTGGTTAGCTTTATTCTACCAACTTATTGACCCATCCCAATGGATATGGGCTAGGATGGTCATGAGTCTCCAGTCCTAGTTTCTTAGCTATATTTTCCACTATGAGATTCACTTGCGATCCTAAGTCGAATAAAGTATCAATTTTCATATTCTTGACTTGTATCTTTATATGGAAGACTCTTGTCATTTCCATGATTTTTTATTTATTTTAGTAATGTGAGAGTTGTTAATTGAGGCTTTTGTGATCCATTTCAAGTTTATGAGATATTTTTCGGCGTAAATTACAAGAAATTTCATTTGTCGACACATTTCGATCCAACTAGTGTGGTTCATCGTCAGGACAAGTTGAAGAGATAGATCTAGATAATAAGTTAAATAGTCAGAGCAGAACATCCAATGGTAACTACCTAACGGCTATATTTGACTAGGAAACAACTACAATGACTAACTAACGGCTATATTTGACTGGAAACGGCTAGTTGGACGGGATCCAAAAAAAAAGGTGGGGATAACATATATTTTTATTATTATTATTATTATTATTATTATTTATTTAATTTTCCACTATGAGATTCACTTGCGATCCTAAGTCGAATAAAGTATCAATTTTCATATTCTTGACTTGTATCTTTATATGGAAGACTCTTGTCATTTCCTTCTCTTCCTCTCACCGAAGGTTACTTGGATTCACCCCCCTTTTGACTAATATATATACAATCTTCTCATCCACGTTTGAGTTACTTTTTACCTAGTTGCTTGAATCAATGGCCATGGGATTTTTCTTCTTAACACCTTTCTTTCTATTCTACAAGTTGAGCTCTAAATGCAACTTCCAACACTTCTCCTTTGTATGACCGTCAATGTTATAGTGATTGCTAGAATTTTTACACTGGTGTTTTTTGGCTACTATCTTTTTGTCTTTTCCCTTTTCACTTCTTCTTCCCTCCTTAGAAGTTTCTTGGTTCTCCATCTTATTTGACCAACATGATTTCCCTTTCTTCTAGCCTATGTTTTATAAGTATTGTGCATATACACAGGACTTATCCACTTTCACAAATTTGAACAACATCGCTTCTTCTACAGATGGATGTGTAGACTCCCAAATACTTGAGGAGTATGGTTTGGTTCTTTGGGAATATACCCAAAATTATGGCCATGTTTCTAAATTTTGTCATGCACTCTTGTACACTTTGCCCATGTCTCTTTTTGAAGTAATGCCATAGGAGCCATTGGTCCTCTGCATACCCAATACGACAAAACTATGACTTTATGAGAGTTTTTAGGTCCTCCCATTTAGTCATTGGAGGATCTCCCTCCAACCTCAGGGTCTCTATGGTTTTCCCATGAAGTCAAGACATGCTCCTCTAATTTCAGTTAAGCAAAAGAAATATTTGATTCTACCTCCACATGATGAACACTAAAATAAACATCTAATTGTTGCAACCAATGATTTAACTTGATAGTGCCAATCCCACTTTGATACAACTTAATGTCAACCTTCACTTCCATTTTGAATAGGGACTGTGAATGTTTCACGACACTTGAACTAGGTTGTTCCTTTTTGGGTTCTTTCTTAAATTCCCTCTCAAATTCTTCTCAATATGTCAATTCCCCCCCCTGATCCAATGTCTACTTTAGAACTCCATCTTCTTTGAATAGCTCAAGATTATTGGTTAGGGCCACGATGAGGAGGCTCGTATTACTGTTTATATTTGTGACTTGTGCTTCCAATTGCACAAACCTCTCATCTAAGGAATCTTGAGGGTTATTAACAGATTCCTTAGCCATAACTGGGGTTTTATGACTTTTGTCTTAGCCGATCTGGATCCCCTACAACTCATATAAGTGTGATTGGTAATGCTGCAAAGTTGGTAAATGTAAGTTTTTTTTTACGCCTTCATTCTCTTTCATGTATGTTGGTTTGAACCCATAATGAATTGACCATTGAAGGAAATTCTTAAACTTTGTAACCACCTAATATTAAGAGAACATGTTACTTATTAGTGACTGTGAAAGATCTCAACTCATGAAGGGAGGGCCTAGTTACAAGAATCTAGTGCCCCCCTTAGGTAGATTTATTAATTAAGTAGAGTAGTATTTTTCCAATGAAGGTATTCAACTTGCTTTGGAATTTCTTGTATGATGTCTAGCAATTAGAGAACAATATGCCTGAAGCCACTGTAATAGAAGCCTAGGGTAATCTAGGTTTTTTATTTATTTCCCTTGTGTGAGGCTTAACAAGGATGAGATGGGAGTTGTTGAATGTAATATTTAAATACAACCTATAGGTATTGGTCTTATGGAAGTGAAGAATTTGGGTCTTTTCCATCAACCAGATCTCTTTCGCCTAACAATGACCTTAGATTTATGGTGTAGCAAACTGTTATTATCTAACCATCCACACATACAGTGTAGTACCTCGAAGAGTATTTTCCCGTATTTCCAATTGATGTTGAGGATTTCTTGCCATTAATAAAATCACCCAACAAGAAGTGTATAATTCCAAAAAGACCTTCTATTTGAGTTAGAATTATTACATAAGGTATAAGTGATCTTAATACCATAACATATCATTTTTTCCACATTTTTTTTTTTATTGCATCAAGGTCCTCTTATAGTGTTTGAATGATCTTGTATATCTTCTCTTCTTGCTCCCATTCCATCGTTGCTTCTTCAACCAACTCAGATTGTGAAATGGAAATAACACATAATAAACCATTTGTGTCTTAATCTTTTCTTGAGAGTGCAACTGCCAAAATATTTTGTTTTCCATTCTTTTAGATAATTTCAAAGCCATAACAAAATCTCTGTGACCCATTTTTATTTCTCTTCTAAAGATAGCCTTTACTCCAAGAAACACTTAAGACTGTTGTGATCTATTTTTACTTTGAACTGTCTTCCTATTAGGTATGGATGCCATTTCTTAATTGCATGTAGTATGGCCAAAATCTGTTTTTCATTTATGGGTTTGAGTAAGTTCGTTCCTTTAATTTTTCTACTTTAAAAGGCAAGGGGATTTCTTTCCTGCATAAAAACTACACCAATGCCATGGCTCGAGGCATTACATTCCACAATGAATGTTTTTATGAAGTTAGGTGTCACTAATATAAGAGTTGTGCAAATAAAATTTTTAATTTTTTCAAAAGATTTGGTTGCTTATTTAGTCAAAGAAAATGCTTCCTTATTCAATGATTTTGCTAGAGGTGCTGCCAATTGACCATAATTATTGACAAACTTTCGGTAATATCCTATCAATCTTAAGAATCCTATGAGTTTCTTCAAGGAATTAGGAATTGGCCATTCCCTCATAGCTTTGATTTTTCTAAGATCCACCTTGACACCCCCATGTGATATAATTTGATCCAAATATTCCACCTCTTGGATGCCAAAGTCACACTTGGAAGGATTCGCATATAGTTGTCACTCTTCCAATATTATTAAGAACTTGTCAACATGTTTTTTTCCCCTTGGAAAAATCCTAATTTTCTATCATAAATGGAAAATTACATGTTGTAGATGCCAGTGGCATATGCTGCATGTGTGACCATAGTCATCAAAATATATAGGTCTGCACATAAGTACCCACTAAGGGTATACCTTCAAAGTTCAGTAAATATATATAGAAAATTTCAAAATTGCTTGCAAAATTTTCTGATATGTTAAGGATCATATAATCTATGTAATTAGGGCCTGTCGGCCCTCTATTTTATCCAATCTATATATGGCATGTGGTAAAATTGGAAGATCTCTTCCTCCCTCTATTCTTGAAGCAACCATTCATGCTAGGCTGATGTGTTGCCTCCTTTGAAAGCTGATCCACAATCTGGTTGCGCTCCTTGTAAATGTGGAGACATGTAATCTGTTCAAATTGTGATTTTAAAAATAATGCATCATCCCAAATGTTCTTGAGAGAATGAAAATGACAAGCAGATGTGCAATTGAACCAATTGATGACAATCTTAGAATCCCCAAAGATCTGAATGTGTCTACAATTATGATCCAATTCAAAGTATAATAAATGGCAAAGTGTGATAATCTCGACAAAGTTGTTAGTGCCAGCACCCAGTCCCATGCGGATTCGGAAGGAATGAGTATCAGAGAGGTGTAGCAGGTTACGCCCCCCTCCCCCACACCCCTCGTCTTGGGTAGAGCCATTGAAATAAGCCCACGGATGGTCATGGCCAA
Organism: Pinus taeda; assembly: GCA_000404065.3. Taxonomy (NCBI): domain Eukaryota; kingdom Viridiplantae; phylum Streptophyta; class Pinopsida; order Pinales; family Pinaceae; genus Pinus; species Pinus taeda. Next base: position 144,767 of record APFE031299675.1, on the reverse strand, counting down.
TAATTTTAGGTGTGATGGAGTGAGCGGGAGTGAACTGTTCGTCCTTAGGGATTTCAATGAAATTGTTGCAGATCCTAGTGATAATCAATCGCAAATCCTAGTGATAATCAATGGCCACCAGATATGTGAATTGTTAAAAATGATTTTGTTCCGACTTAACCAGATGTGCCAGCATATAATTAATGGGAGGTTGCGGTTCTTCATGTTGGAGGAAGTTGTCCACCAATTGTTCCAGGCCTCCTTGAAGTTGTGACCCTCCCAATGCTGTGACATGTTCAGTGAGGAAAGGAATTTCTTCCAGATGTGTCGAGTGGTTGAGCAAGACAAGAATAGGCGATCATTCAATTTCTCCTCCTTTTGGCAGATGACACACTAAGAAGGACCCAAGAATGATCTTTTCATCAAGTTTATGCCAGTTGGAGTCTTGTTCATAATGATGTTCCACACGAAGAGACGTGTTCAGGGCAGTGCCTTAAGCTTCCAGGTCACTTTCCACCAACTCTCTAGAACATGGGGTTTATGTGCGGCATGAATAATAGGATATCCCTCTTTAGGAGAGTAGGTTCCATGTGTTGCAGGGGCCCATATGAGGTCATCGTCGCCATCAGTAATGTGAACATGTAATTCTAATAAGGCATTTGTATAGTCACCCCAATCTTGTATTCACTGATCCGGGATGCCAAGAGTAGCTCCAGGATTCTAGGCTTATAGGAATATAGTCGAATTCTGTTGATCACAAATGTGTGCAATCAAGTAAATGCCTATGTTGTTTAGGAAAGAACTCATTGTCGTATATATATATATATTATATATATATATATATATATATATATATTGTCGTATCCTGTCCATGGATATATCCCCATGTGCACTGTTGTGCCATCATTTATTCTCAAGGTTAGGCCACTCTTGATTGTAGGGAGAGTTTGTAATACAACCTTCCATATGACTAATATTCCTTGTTTGTTCCAGGTTGGTAGGCGGACCTAGTCCATGAGATTTAGGGGCCAGATGTATTTATAAATGACTACTTCTATCCACAGACTTCTGGACTTTAGGAGGAGCCATCCCAATTTGGAAACCAATGCATGTGAAAAGGTGGGGAGATCTTTGAGGCCCCATCCCCACCCATTTTTTTTGTAGAGAAATGCGACTCCATCTAACCCAGGAAAATGGCTTCCCTTCCTTGTGCCCCTTCCAGAGGACATTGCTACAATTTTTTTGTATTCTCGACAGACTTCCTTGAGAAATCCAAGTGAGTGACATCCAGTATACCGGAGTGGCTTCTAGGACAGATTTGGTAAGCACCAGTCGCCCTGCTCTAGATTAGAATCGATGGTTCCAATTGATCGACCTTTCTTCCACCTTAGTCACCAGCCAGGTCTAGTTAGCAATTTTGTATCCATGTGATTTTATGCATAAACCCAAATATTTTAGTCCATCCTCCAGTAGAAGGATTTGGAAGGGAAAATTATGATAAGCATGTCTAGTTCCTGAGGTGAGCAAGCCGAGAGGGTGGTGGGGGACTTTGGTCGGTTGGTTTCCATCCTAGTAGCCTTATAGAATAATTGCATTGCATCAAAAAGAGTATTAAAGTCATGAATGCCTCCATTGAGGAAGATAAACACATCATCAATGAAAACGAGATGGGTAAGGATACACTGATCAATGATTTTGAGGCCCTGTAATCTCCTAGCTATTTTCTCATGTGAGATCAGCCTACTTAATCCCTCCATTAAGAGTAGGAAAAGTAGTGGAGAGAGAGGGAATCCTTGTCTAAGACCCCTCTTAGCATGGAAGAAATTAGATGCAAATCCATTGATAAGGACACTAAAAGAGACAGTAGAGATTCAACACATTATCCTTCAGATGAAGGGGTTGGGGAAGCCTAGATGACTAAGTAGCATCCTAATATAGAGCCAACTAACATGGTCAAAGGCCTTAGATAGGTTAATTTTGAGGATGGATCCTTTCACATTCTTCAGTTTGATTGAATGGAGGGCTTCCTAAGCAGTGCCTATAGCCTCATGAATCTATCGATTGTGGAGGAATGCAAATTGTTAAGAAGATATGTTCTCCGAGAGGATAGGTTTGATATGGCTGGCAATGATTTTAGCTATAATCTTGTAAACACAATTCCACAGGGAGATGGGCCAAAAATCATTGAAAGATAGGGGGGAATCCACCTTTGATATGAGGGCAATAAAGGTGGCATTGATGGCTTCATACATGCGCCCAGAAAATATGCATTCCTCTATGACCTTGAGAAGATCCAAGCCTAAAATATCAAAGAAGGCTAGGTAGAATCCCATAGACCAACTGTCTGGGCTAGGGCTCTTATCCTTCGTGAATCATTTCAGGGTGTTCTCCAATTCCCCCATGGTTATAGGTTTGCTAAGGTCATTAGCTAGTTCTATGTCCATAAACTGTGGGAAATGACCAGCAATTTGAATGATTATGAGACAAGTATTTCAGCATAAATCACATGATAGAGCATTTGTCGATGCGTTTCGAACCAACCAGTGTGGTTCATCGTCAGGACAAGTTGAAGAATTAGATCTAGCTTGCATATTAAATAGTCAGAGCAGAACATCCAATGGCTATATTGACCAACGGCTAACTTTGACCAGGAAACGGTTAGTTAGGACTGGATCAGGGGCATGACCTTTATTTGATTAAGTAAAATCAATTGATTATTAAACCAATAGTTAGTTATATTCTTATTAAATAGTTAGTGTCATATAATACTTGATATGGGTCACAGAAGCCTAAATTCAACAATTTGAATGATTTCAGCAAGTGATGCTCTTGGGGGAGCTTTGAAGAGTTGTTGAAAATGTGAATTTCCCAAGTGTGCTAGCTGATGAAATTTTTGTGCATATTGTTCATGATCTATGGGAATTTTCCAGATGGTGTTATAGGCTTGCCTTCCCTTGGCAAAATTGTGGAAGAATTTTGTGTTGTCATCCCCTGCCTTTAACCATATGTCTCTGCTTCCTCGTCTCCAAGTCTCCTACCGTTCTTGTAGTATATTGGATCTTTGTGCCTCCAGATCAATGAGAGTAGCTTTTGCTTCAATAGAGATGAATCCCCCACCCTGGTCATCTATCAGATATGCAAGTTGGTGCTCAATATCATAGAGAGCCTAATCATCTTTGGATCATTTCTCTTTGGCCCACTCTATGGAGAGACTCTTTAGTTCCATAAGATTCTGACAAAATCCTTCAGCAAGATTGTGTCTTTGTGTGGGGGGATGAGCTCTCCAATATTTAGTGACTAATTCATGATAACCGGGGTCCAGTAACCAGGTCGAGTTGAAATTGAAGGGTGCTCTGGACTTTTGGGATGGGCCAGCCAGTTCTAGATAAATGGGGGAGTGATTAGAGATCCCCCCAGATCCAACCCATTGATGAAAATTTGTGAGGGTGGCAAGTAGGTCCTCTTTGATGAGGAATTGGTCCAATATCCTCCCTAGCGCCGCATCGCCAATCCTCCTATTATGCAAAGTAGGTTGCTTTATGTTCATAAGGATGTCAATCAGGTGATGATGTTCCATTAAATGATCCATAGGATATGATAGAGGGTCCAAATGAGAATGATGTGCCTAGGATTCTTTATGACCAATCGTGAAATTGAGGTCATCTCCCACGATGCTATTATTTGAATTTATCAGGGAGAGTTGTAGAAGACGGTTCCATAATTCCATCCTATTGTGATTTGGTGCATAGACATTGACAATATGAAGATTTCTGCCCAATTCTGAGGAGAAAATGTTCATTCCCAGGAACCCGTGGCCTCCCCAAACAATGATAGCTTTGATGGATCAAGAATTAATGCCCAATGCAATACCCCCAGATCTTCCTGTTATCACCCCAAGAAAATCACCTAGGTTGTATATCATTGATGCTTAGGAACATTAAAAATTTAACAATTCTATCGGATGAAATGATGGATAAATGGAGGATGTGCAGCACATTTAAGCCAGATAACCACTTCTACTATGATTGACCCCAGACATGGGTGAACACCCCCAGACTACAAGGCTTTTAACCACCAATTACTCACAGCTTAAGGTAAAGGTGATAATGAAGAAAACTAATCACCCCAGCGGAAGCACAGGACCCTGTGATGGCCGGCGGTAACCAGTAAAAGGTCTGTAAATTTGGATTCTAATACATAGACAGGATGACAGCTCTCTATGCATTACAACAATAGAAACCTACATACATGTTCAGTTATACATGCCAAATTCTAACACATAGGTGGGATGACAGCCCCTCTAATGCTAACATTTACAGCAAATGAACGAATGCAAAACAGGCACAGCCTGGAACAAGAAGAAGAAATGGAAAGTGAGCAATTGACAGCAAAAGAAGCTTGTATCAATTGGAAATGAAGACCATACGCTGTAGGTTACAAAGTAGTTACAGTCTCCAGAAGTTAGAAGGCTACAATAAGCTCTCATTCACCAAACACTCATCACCTGATTACATCTGAGTTCTGAGTATATATAGTGTTACAATACAGCATATCTCTGTTAAACAATGCGTGGAGGAGCCCATAAATGGCCACCAACCATATTTACATTTAGGATTGGCCCTCTGATATAAATCTGACTTTGTTTTGAATAGATTTGTCCCTCTCTAGTGCTCTGCGGTCCTTTTTGGGTAGGTGGAATGAAATATGGGTGAAGCCCATAGCCATTGAATGCTTTGACTGAATCTGCGGTGTCCTGCTTCCTCCTCGGCCATACTGTTGATTAACTGTAGTCGCTGAACATTGAAATGGCTCCATCATGACTGATAAATGTTGATCTGTTTGGGGCACGTCCTCTTTCCTGCTCGGCCATACTGTTATTTAAAGGCAGCTACCTACTGCGTTGTACTGCTGCATGCTTGCTTTCATCAACTTCGCGCCACTGAGAAATACCGCCCACCTTGCTATTTTTTGAATATCAAGGGCCCACACACATATATTTTTTATATCGGGTCTGCCTTTCGGGTCGCATTGCATATCTTAACCGGCCAATCCTCTGTTTCATTGTATTCGAAAATACATGTAAAAATGTCTCAAAATCATAAAAATGGCTTTTGCGGACCTCAAATATTATGCCATTCTGCTTTGAAAACCCATCGGGTCCGGGCCACATCGCATCGGCATCCATACATGCAATTTGCTATGCACCACTGATTTCCCCGATTGCGACATGCCGACTGCGAAATGAGCCCATACCACCGATTCCTCATATTTGGAAACATATATAAAAACACTAAAAAACACAAAGAAATGCCTTCGCCGGAACTGAAAATATATAAACTTTTATCTCCCGGACCCCATCGGGTCCCATACATGCCTTGTATAGAAGATCCACCCCTTTGAAAGTGCCGACAGCGATATCGCCGCACACCCGATGATTTATCGAAAACAATGTATAGCGCTATTGGGTCCGGCTTTTCGCATCGCACATAACCATGTAAAAGGCACTGCCCCCTTTGTAAGCGTTGATGCGATATGCCGACATGATATCGGAGATGTGATGTCGGCGATCACATATCGCCAAATATAAAGGCCCAAACCTCTTTTGTAAGTCCTCCATTGCGACCCGCCGATGCGATATCGGCGATCGCTCATCGATGAGATCTCCTGAGTCGCTGCCACTGCCCGCCTGCTCCGACTGCGGTATGCTAACGCAATCTGGATCGTTGATCAGCCAGATCCAATGGTTGATATGATTTCGGACCCTTAAGCCTGCGATTTGAGATTTTTCATGAATTTAGAGTATTTGTGCCTCCCGGTAGTGTATTTCCGCTCCTCCAAGGGCTTTCCTCTTGCAACTTCTTCAACCGGTAGGAAGATTTTAGCCAAAATTTGGAGAATTGAACATCAGAAATGGTTCGCTTGGCATGAACTTAGGTGTGTTTGTAGCCTTTGAGAGTGCTTGAATCCATTTTCTTATCCTTTTATATAACAGAGCTAACACTGGCTCCTTCTGGGGATGAGATCCTCCCTGTGAGTTCTCAAGAACCTGCAGATCAATGCCTTTCCCACAACAAATCAAATTAGCAAAAATTCCTAGTGCTCCATTGGGCATGGAGTCTACTATGGCTACACTAACAACCGATAAAAGCAAAATATTTACAGCTTTAAGGCCAGAGACCTTAAATGACATAGTTTTTCAAAAACCGCCCATTAACTGGGCCATCAAAAACTGTCTCCCCTTCCATACTTTTCAGTATGAAGGTATTGTTCCCTTGAATCTGTGAAATAATGAACGGGCATGTCCAGAGAGCATCGAATTTCCCATGATTGCCTTTCTTTTCTTTAAAAGCATCCCATTTCATGACCAAATCCCCAACCCGGAAATTGTTTCTTTTTGCCTTCTTGTCAAAGGCTTCCTTGACCTTTTGCTGATGTGCTGTAGCTTTTTCAACCAGCTGTTCTCGAATCTGATACAATTCTGTTAAATCAGTGATTCTATTTGCCATATCATACTCTTCATATTGCGCTGTTTGAAGCAACTTTGCCACTGGGAGTGTAATTTGAATTGGAAAAATGGCATTAGTACCATATACCAGCTTGAAGGGAGAGCAGCCTGTAGATCTCTTGATAGTCACTCTGTCCGCCCAAAGTGCATACTTCAGCTTGGCATCCCAATTCTTTTTATTATCCTCTAACAGCTTCTTAATTATCCTAATCAGACTTTTATTAGAGGATTCTGCTAAACCATTACCTTGGGGGTAATAGGATGTGGAATGAACAAGTTTAATGCCCATCGAATCACACATTTCCACCAATTCTTTTGCCCTAAATGCTGTTGCGTTATCTGTTATTAGCTTATGCAGGCAACCAAATCTGCTGAAAATATTTTCTGATAAGAATTTCATGACCACATTATGATCAACCTTCCTTGTTGGGATTGCTTCAATCCATTTTGTAAAATAATCAGTGGCCACTAATATCCACCTGTGCTGGCCACTGGAA